>JABUQX010147280.1:20000-22500 GCA_015478945.1 Trachelipus rathkii
TAACATAAGATGACGAAATTTTGTATCCCCTGTCAAAAAGTTTTAATTAAGTTGATTTTAAAAATATGAGGAATGAAAGAATAAAATTTTGTCGTCAATCCAGTAAAAGTATATAGGCGAGATGGTGATTGATTAGTTTTGGAAGTTGTGTAACAAAGCGTTTATGGAGGGTATAGTTCCGAGGGATTGGAGGAGAGCAATAATAGTACCCTTATATAAGGGTAGGTGGGATAAATAACTAGGCATTATAGGGAATTAGTTTATTGGAGTGTTGTAGGAAGATATATGCTGGTATTCTGGTCGAAAGAGTGCGTCGAGTGACTGAAGAACTGATTGGTGAAAAACAATAAGGTGCGTTTAGTAATGGTAGAGGATGTGTGGATCCAATCTTTACATTGAAACAAATTGGGAAAGAGGGAGGAGAAGAATAAATTGTATTTAGGTTTTGTGGATTTGCAACAGGCGTACGATAGGATTAATAGGGAAGCTCTGTGGAAGGTGTTAGTGATATATGGTGTTGTTGGTAAGCTTCTGAATGGAATCAAAGTATGTATGACGATAGTGAAGCGTGTGAAAGAATAAATAGAGTCGAAAGTGATTGGTTTAATATTAATAGCAGAGTGAGGCATGGATGGAGTTATGAAAGAATTATAGGGGGGGGGTGGCAGTGGTTGGTGTTAGAATGATGGAGAATGGAAAGAGTGGAGGGTTCCCTACCTATTATATGCGGATGATTTGGTTTTGTGTGGCGAATCTGAAGAGAATTTGAGAGGATTGGTAGAGATTTGGTAGGGTGTGTAAAAGGAGGGGTTTGAAAGTAAACGTAGATAAGAGTAAGGTTATGGTTGTGAGTGAGGACAGTCCTCAGTGTGAAGTTATGTTAGATAGTGAACAGCTGGAAAAAGTGTCTGAGTTTAAATATTTAAGATAAATGTTGGATAAAAAGGGAATGGATGATGCAGAGTGTAGTAGAAAAGTTGTGAATGACAGGAAGGTGGCTGGTGCAATTAAATCGTTGGTGGATGTAAAGGAACTAAGTCTTGAGTGCGCTAGGGTCTTACATGAGGGTATGTTGTTACCTGTGTTAATGTATAGTAGTGAGACTATGGTCTAGAACAGTGGTCTCCAAAGTGGGGTACGCGTACCCCGGGGGGTACGCAGAGTGATACTTGGGGGTACGCCAAAGAAGTAGCCTCACGATCACTTGCATATATATATATATATATATATATATATATATATATATATATATATATATATATATATATATATATATATATATATATATATATATATATATATATATATATATATAAACTCGCGGACAAATTTAATGCATCACCCGTAAATATAATTTAAACTCTTTCATATTGGGAAATGTAGGGCTAGGGTTTGGTTTTATTTGGTTCATACCTAACTCGGGAGTGTTGCACAGGGTTATAAATGTATAAACCGTATGTAACGACAGTGTGTAGGGAATTAAATGGCATAATAAAGAAAACGAAAAAAATATGGATATGATGATTTTATTAATCAACAACAATATTCTACAAATTACAATGTGAAATGCAGCATAAAGGTGTCTAATAATGGGTTGTACCCCCTCTGGCTCTTCCAACTTCCTCCAAGCGATTCGGCATTGATGAAATGATCTTGGAGATGGTCTCCTGCGGGATGTTGTCAAAGCGTTTGCAAGCTCCCTGAGTGTGGACGGAGCATGTTCACGGGCTCGAACACGCCTACCCAACAAATCCCAAACATGTTCAATGGGATTCATGTCCGGGCTCCTCGCAGAAATGGCCAGGAGTCTGATCCCTACCTGTTGTAGGTACCGTTGGACGACCTGTGCAGTGTGCTGTGTGGCGTTGTCATGGAGTAACAAAAAATGGACGTCAATGAAGGACGCGAAAGGCACTATATACTCTTGGAGGATGTCTTCCGCATACCTTTTATCCGTTAGCGTTCCTCTGCTCACGATATGCAATGCCGTGCGAGCACCCAAACAAATGCCTACCCACACCATCACAGAGTCACCTCCAAAAGGAATCCTTGGGGAGATATTGCAAGCAGAAAAGTGCTCACCTGCACGTCTCCAAATTCGCTGACGTCCATCTGGTCCATGTAGTGTGAACCTCGACTCATCTGTGAGTGTCCAATCTCCATACGCTTGTGAAAAATGAAATCGCAACCCGATGCTCCCTGATCAGGAGAGGGCCGATGGCAGACCTTGTAATACGTACTCCACGTTCATTCTGTCGTCTTCTCACTGTACGCTCGGAAATGGGCACATGTCTGACCTCACGGAGCCTGTGTTGTAGCTGTACGCTTGTTTGGAAACGATCACGAAGCACTGCCAGACGGAGGAATCTGTCATCTCTCTCGGACGTCGCCCTCGGGCTGACCCTGACCATGTCGTCTACGGTTGCTGCCAGTCTCCCTGAACCGACGAAGGATTCGACTGACCGTCGATTGGTTTACCCCGAGTTGCTGAGCCACCTGT
>JABUQX010147281.1:0-22500 GCA_015478945.1 Trachelipus rathkii
AAAGAAAAGAAGTGGTAATTATAGCTACCTTCCAATGAAGTACCATTCCTCCTTTTTTACCAATTCTCAATTACCATTATATTTAAAACATATATTACCAAAAATATTACCCTCATTCCATCGAATAACATCACCTTAAAAACATTCTCAAACCCCAAAACGAAAAGAAAATCTCCCCCAAAGCTGTATATATCACATCCCCTGCAATACTTGCAATAAAATATATAGGTGAAACCATAGATTTGCAAAGAAGAAAAAATCAACATACAGATGACCTGCACAAGGACAGCATAAATTCAGCTTTAACAATTCATAGGCGTAACACAGGCCACTCTATCAATTTCAACAATATAAAGATGATCAGAAATATCAATCACACGAATCATCGCAAAATCATGGAATCCTTTGCATTTATAATAGTAACAACTACAATAAGCATCCCGGTGAAGTTAAGATAGATTTTATACAAAAATGAATATCTGAAAACATCAAAATATTTCAACAACACCATGAAGAAAATAGCAGACCAAGTGAAACACACTTGAACTGATGAAGATCAAGAAAGAAATCCAGTCCCTTAGCCTGAAGAGGTCTCGCGTGTCGGGACGAAAATTAGCTTTCCTTTTTAAAATTTATTTCATTAAAAAAAAGTGTCTTTAACAATGTTTTTAATTTGTGTACATTTAGTAATAAAATGAAGTGACAGTAAAGCATATTACTAAAAAAGAATCCAAGGGCTTCCCAGCAACATATCACTACCCACAAAGTAGTTCTATAGCCATATATATATATACAGCATATTATGTATATACATATATATATATATATGAAGAAAGATATATATATATATATATATTATTATTATTATATATATATATATATATATATATTGTTATTATTGAGTTATTATGATATATATTATGGCTATTATATGCATTATTAACTATGTATATACATATTATATGTATATGTCTATATTACATATGTTATATATATTATAAGTTATATATATATATATATATATATATATATATATATACATATATATATATTATGGTTGTATTATACATATTGTTATATATGTTATGTATATTATTAAGTTATTATGTTTTGCTATATATATGTTGCTGCTGCTACATATACTTAATACAACTATTCTTTTCTAGAAAATCAATTATTTTCTAAAAATTTCTTTCGAAAATATTTATTTAATTGAATTAGTTAAATGTATTCCTTTTTTTATAATTTAAATTATTAATTAATTGAAATTATATTTAATTTTCATCCTAAGTTTAAAGACTTTCAGTGCTTTGACTTACATTTAATTTTAGCTAGCCCTCGGCCCGGCTAAATTAGGAGCAGCCCGGCCCGGCAAAATTCCCGCCTCGGTTGGTCCCTACTGCCCACTACCACTCATCTTTTGCTAGGAATGCTAATGCATGCCTTGGAGAAGGTCGTGTCGCCGTAAGCGGCCTTCTATCTTTCAGCAAAAATGTATGAATCGTATGGGTACATGGAATGTCAGAGGAATAAATATTGAGAAGAAGAGAGAGGTGATGGATGTATTTAAAGCAAACTTACTGCTCGCTGTGACTGGAACAAAGATGGAAGGAAACGGTGAAAAATGAGTGGTGTGGTGTGAAATGTTGGTGTGGGAAAGGGAACGAGAGGTGTGGGATAGAAGGATCTGCAATTCTGATTACTGACTCTGTGGTAGAGAGCTATGGTAGATTTTGTGTGTGTGAGTACTAGAATTCTAATGGTTAAATTTAAGTTTGAAAAGTTCAAAATTTGTGTGGTTGCGACATATGGTCCATCTGAGGGTAATGTTGAAGAGTGGGCGATTTTCTGGGATAATCTGAATGATGTTTTGATGGGGTGAGTAGATTCAGTTCACTTGCCACATATCTGCCCACCCAAGTTTTTTTTTTTTTTTACAGTTGTCACCACCACCACCCCGGGCAGAGCCCTATTCAAGGAGGGGTATAGTACGCTCAAAGTTCACATCTAGCACAAATTACGCATATGAGCACAGACGCAGGCTTTAAAGTGAGGAGATTAAATTCTGCAGGAAATACAGATGGAAAAGAATTCCACAGAACAGAGGTGGTGAGAAAGAAGGAAGCACCACAGCGAACTAGCCTGGAGTTACCAATATCATCAAAACTGATGCGCAGATACAGCACCCCTTGTGCTACGAGGGTGTCGTAAAGGTGGTATGCAAGTGATAAGTTTCCTTGAGCATCTGCCACTGCATACCTATAGGAGAGATAAAGCACCAACACCGTGCCACAAAGATAGAGGGTCAAGTGAACTGGAAAGAACAGAACAGTTTATAAGCCTTTTCTCTTTGACTCAACCGTGTCCAAAAGCCGGGTGAAACCTGAACCCCAACCCCCCGGATATGAGAACAGTACTCCATACATGGGCGGATGAGACCCTTGTTTAGCTGGAACAACTGAGAAGAGGAAAAGTCACACAGTCTAAACAGAACTTCGTTTCTTTAAGGCCACACTAGCAACCGTTGTGATGTGAGGTTTCCAAGACATTTTTTTATTTTATGTAAGGCCAAGGATGTTTATATTGTCAACAGGAGAGACAAGAGAACCGTCAAAAGAGATAGGAAAGTTAGAAATTGTTTTGGAGAAGGAGATTTGTAGAAGTTGGGTTTTTAAAGAATTGAATTTCACAAGGTTGAGACGACCCTATCCAGAAATTCTATCCAGATCAGCGAAAATAGAATCAGAAAGATTAAGATGAGAGGCAATTCTAGAAGTAAAAGAGGGAGCAGGATTAATATGAGTTGAAGAATGAAGGGTCGAGTCATTGGCATATGAGTGGATACAGTTAGAGGTGCAGGTGAGATCATTAATGAAATGTAGGAATAAAGTAGGAGATAAGACAGAACCCTGAGGAACACCACAATTGACAGAAAAGAAGAAGTCGCCACATCAGCATCAGACAACAGGGAGCAATTGAGTCGATTTGAAAGAAAGCTCAGACATAACCAAAGAGAAGGAGTGAAACCCACATGTGGAGGGAGCTTGGAGGTTAAAAGAGATGTTCCATACTTGGTCAAATGCTTTGTATATGTCAAGCGTAGGGACCGACCGGGGCGGGAATTTTGCCGGGGCCGGGGTTGCTCTAATTTAGCCGGGGCCGGGGCCGGGGTTAGCTAAAATTAGAAATGTAAGTCAAAAACAATGAAAGTCTTAAAACTTAGGAATGAAAATTAAATATAATTTCAATTAATTAATAATTAAATTATAAAAGGAATACATTTAATTAATCAAACAAACAATGGGCGCGAAACCAGCAAGAAAATAATTGACCTTTCGGAAGCCTAAGTCCTATTAAATACAAGTTACTGGTTGCTGCTGGTTGTTGTTGTTGTTACTGGCTGGTTATGAGCAGGCAGAGCATACATATATATTATTATGTTATTATTATGCTGGCTATTATTATTGCTATTATACAACGGGCATATATATATTACATATTAAGTTATTGCTGTTGCTGCTACATATTATTATATGCTGAAGAAGTATATATATATATTATATATTATTATTGGCGTTATTATTATTATTATTATATATTATATATATATTATTGTTGTTATTAAGGTTGGCTATTATTGCTGGCTGCTGTTTGCTGGCTGGTTGTTGATATACGTATATTAAGTTATTGATATTATTCGTGGTTAGAGATTGTTTTATAAATTATTATTCTTTCTTCATATATATTATTAATATGTTATATATTAGTATATATTATTATTATTATATTATATATATAGTTACATATGCTATTAGCTAGTTGTTACATATTACATACAGTTATTATTGTTATTATTGGTTATTACATATATTACATAGCTGCTGGCAAGAACCATCAGTCAGAAGTGACAGTGATACCTAGAGAGGAGTTCTGGATTTTTAGTATTATGCTTACCAAAACACTTTTGCTAATGTAACACACTAAACACGTTAAACATCGACTTTAACGAAATAAATAACGCGAGCATCTATACTGCTGGCGACCGGATTTTCGATTATCACCAGTTGTCTGCTTTCTGTGCCGCCGAAGATGTGCCAGATTTGCATGGTAAATCTGTCTGGTCATCGATGTACTATTGTGCCAGTCAAAGTAAAGACTCATGCATGAGCCAGGACATGGTCTTTTGCCAGCTGATAGCAGCGGCCCAAAGCTTTCATGACTCACGTCATCCAGGGCCTCTTGGCAAATCCATGGTTCACCTGCAGCAGAATGATTGCAAAGTACGCAGTGTATTTAGAGGCAGCTTGGGCATTTTGCAGATGCCACACGGAATGAGGCTAATATTTCACCAGCACGAGACCAGGTGCAAGCTGTTACTGGGGAAAGGCGTTGAGAAGAGTCTCTTGTTTTTGTTAAAGCAGAAACCATAGCAGTGATTGAGTAGCTGTGATGCATGCAGCATATAAAAGCGCTAGGGAGACAGAATCCAGCTTGGGGAATGATTAGATAAAGTCAATGGCAGGCGTAGCTGGTTTTCATAGCAGGCCTCGGTGCGGGCTCAGCCAGCTCCACGTGATAGGCACGAGGAAGAGCCAGCCTGAGGCCCGTATACTGAATCCGAGCGACGAATAGATAATACAGACACATTAGGCTGAGGGAGGGGCCGAATATCTACATAGCCTAATCCATAAACTATTTGTTTGACAGTAGGAAATACAAACAAAATTCTGTTAGTTCATAAAGTGTTACTGCTGGGGAGACATTGGGGATCCATACCAGAAAGTTTGTTTGTATTATTTGCCATTAGAAATGAAAGAAGTTATGTTGTAATGAGAGATTGGCCTTCCGTTTCATATATTAAACATCTCATTAACTCCTCATTACAACATAACTTCTTTTACTTTTTAATGGCAAATATTACAAACAAATCCGGCCTGAGTAGGGGATCCCCACTGTCTCCCATACTAATAACATATATGGAACTAACAGAATTTTAACATATTTACCCCACTCTTTATTAAACAATAGTTTTTGGATTAGATATGTAGATGACATTTTTGTCTCCCTCCTCACAACACCAACCCTAATGATGTCCTAAACTATATTAACTCTATTCATCCTTCAGTTCAGTATACGATAGAAATACCTTCCAACAATTCTATCCCCTTCCTCGATACCTTAATCACATGGAATAACAATTACTTGCAATTTAACATATATAGAAAACCAACATTCACACCAACTATATACATTGGCTATCTACATTCCCCAAACAGAAAATTAGCTGTTCTGTCATCTCTATTTCTCTGTGCCTTTCGTATATGCTCTCCCCCTCTTCTGGCACAAGAAACGAAATACATCCACAATACTTTCAAATCACTTTACTATCCTGAGTTTTTCATCACAAAAGCATTTAACAAAGCTAAAAAGAGGTACTATAGCACCTTTCCCCCGAAAAATAGCAACACCTCCTTTTTACCAATTCCTCAATTACCATTATATTCGTCAAAACAAATATTACCAAAAAATATTACCCTCATTCCATCAAATAACATCACCTTAAAAAACATTCTCAAACCCCCAAAACGAAAAGAAAATCTCCCCAAAGCTGTATATATCACATCCCCTGCAATACTTCAATAAAAAAACATATATAGGTGGAACGATTTGAAAAGAAGAAAAATCAACATACAGATGACCTGCAAAAGGACAGCATAAATTCAGCTTTAAACAAGTCATAGGCGTAACACAGGAAATTTTATCAATATTAACAATATAAAAGATGATCAGAAATATCAATCACACGAACCATCGCAAAATCATGGAATCCTTTTGCATTTATAATAGTAACAACTACAATAAGCATCCCGGTGAAGTTAAGATAGATTTTATAAAAATGAATATCCGAAAACATCAAAATATTTCAACAACACCATGAAGAAAATAGCAGACCAACTGAAACACACTTGAACTGATGAAGATCAAGAAAGAACCAGTCCCTTGTAGCCTGAAAAGAGTGTCTCGCGTGCCGGGACGAAAATTAGCTTTCCTTTTTTAAAATTTATTTATTAAAAAAAAATTGTCTTTAACAATGTTTTTAATTTGTGTACATTAGTAATAAAATGAAGTGACAGTAAAGCATAATACTAAAAAGAATCCAAGGGCTTCCCTCTGCATATATATATTGTTGTTGTTGTTATGTTATTGATAATACATATATATATATTATATATATATATATATATATATTATTAGTTATATTATTATTATATATATATATTATTATTATTATATTATATATATATGTTGTTGCTGGTATATATTACGTTATTATTATTTATATATATATATATATAGTATATATATATATATTATTATTATATATATATATATATATATATATATATATATTATATTGTTATATTATATTATAGTTATTTATATATATAGAATATATATATATATATATATATATTATATATATATATATATTATATATATATATATATATACATATATATAAATAAATATGTTATATATATATTATGTTATTAAAGAATATATATATATATATATTATATGTTGTTGTTGTGGTTAGGGTGGAAAAGGTTGTTATATATATATATATATATATACATATTATAAATATATATATATATATATGTTACATATATTATTATATTATTATTATTTATATATATATATACTTAGTATATATATATATATATATATATATATTATAGCATATATATAAAGAGTGAAGAAGTATATATATATATATATATATATATATATGTTATATATATATATATATATATATATATAAATATATCAATTCAATTAAATAAATAATTTTTGAAATGCGATTTTTCGCAACCTATATAATTTTTTTTTAAAGATATTTACTTTAAATAAATAATAAATAATATTAATATTTTAACAATTATATTTATTTCCTTTTCTGAATTCATTTGATATATAAAATTTCGAATATTTTTTAAAAACTCGGAAAATTATAATTTGGCCTCAATTTTAATTTGAAATCATAGTAAATACCAAAAAAAATTGATTATATTTAGGTATGTTTATATATTTTGCATCAATTTATAACAAAGGAGTAATGGAATTAAAATATATTTTTTTTATTTTGTTTGATTTAATCCTCTTTTATTTAGTGTAAATTTACAGTTAACCCCGGTTGAAAACCCGGTTTTTCCTGATTTTTGTCAGTCGGGTCGCAAAAATGGTCGGGTTGGGCGCCCCGGTCGGTTCCTAGTCAAGCGCCACCACGCAAGTCTCCCAGTAGTTCCTAAGAGCAAAAAACCACAAATTGGTTAGATAGGAGAGTATATCGCCAGTAGACCTCGAAAGCCGTACTGGTGATCGGAATGAGTTTCCAGATGTAAAGAAATAAGAGTTTTGAAGGGTTTCAAAGATCTTAGATAGAATACAAGTGAGAGCTATAGGGCGATAGTTAGAATTATCAGAGGGGCTTCCTTTTTTCGGAATAGGTTGGACATGTGCCAGCTTCCAACACTGAGGGAAAGTGCTAGTATTGAGAGAGTATAATTGAATGAGGGGCGGGGATAGCACAGAAGCACACTTCCTCAAAACTCTGGGAGGAATGCCATCCGGATCACCCGTCTTCCTAACGTTCATAGATCTCAGGGGCCCCTGCACCCGATCAAATGTAATCACAGGCAAAGGCATAGGACACCTGAGAGGAGAATGAGTAGGAAGAGGAATGCCAGAATCGTCCAGGGTTGAGTTGGAGGAAAAGAGGAGGCTGAAGAAATTGGCCTTTTCAGTTGGAGAATAAGGAACAGAATCATCAGGTTGAATAAGAGGAGGAAAGGCAGATTTACAGAAGTTGCTAGAGATGTTTTTAGCAAGAGGCCAGAGAAGATTTGTCATTAGGAGAACCAAGGAGGTTAGCGTACTTTCGTTTGATGAAAGCCTGCATTCCTCGTCAAAGAGTATCCCTGCAATGATTTCTAACTGAATGAAAATTAGCGAGAGTGATAGGAGAACAAGAATTTTTCCACCTCTGATATGCACTGTCTCTAGCCTCAATGGTCAGAGAACAAGCACAATAGAACCATGGATTATGAGGAGAGAAAGATTTAGTTGAAGAAGGAATGAAACTGCTCATCCCTTTAACGATTACAGCTCCCTCTTTATCTTTTAAATCTTTATACATCCATCATGATTCCTTACTGAGGTAGCCAAATTGTTATCATCTGCAAACTTGGAAACTTTACATTTAAGTCCCTGGTCTAAATATTTTATACAAATATGAGGAACAGCCACTTGACCTAAGAAATCATTACAGACCACAAACATGTCTCCTCATTTCCATTAATAAATACTTTTCATTTTCATTGATTAACTATTATTATTATTATTACTATTATTATAAAAACTTCCTTTTAAAAAATGTGCTTTATCCCCTTTTCAGAGGGTAACACTACAGGACTACAGGACTATTCCTTCTTTGTGGAGAGAATTTCTGGATAAAGATCTTTTTGCAGCAGATGGAGTTCACTTGAGTCGTAAAGGTGTTGAGCTTTTCAGTACCAGTTTGGAGACTTGTTTAGCAAAAAACTAGGTAAAGTTGGGGGTGGTGGGCTAAATCTGGATACAAATAATAGCAATGGTAACTGTAATAGTGGGGAGATAAATAAAACTAATGTTGTTACAGGTTTAAATAATGATGATAGCAATAAAAATAACAGCATTTCGAGTATCAAATGTTTTTACACAAATGCTCATAGCCTTAGAAATAAAAAAGATGAGCTGATTAGTTATACCATAAATGAGAATCTAGACATTATTTGCATAACTGAGGCATGGGTTAATGAAGAATTATATGGAGGACTCCTTTCAGGAATATGAAATAGAGGGATATTCACTTTTTTTACCAGCGTATAGGAAAGAAGGGTGGAGGTGTGGCGCTTAATGTTAAAGCAATATTTAACCTGTACTAATTTTTCCGTTAAAATTAATCATGATATTGGAATCAGTGTAGATATCCCATATACACAAATCATATTGAATAGCATTTATAGACCTCCACAGAGTCCACAGAATTAGATGCCAGAAATTCGTGTTATGCTGAGACAGCATGCCACAGTAATGAAAAGGTATAGTCATAATGGGTGATTTAATTTTCCGGCATTCTTTGGGATTCCTTGTCTAATATGGACCGTTGGTTCTGCATTCATAAATTGTATTACCAGATAACTTTTTGACCCAGATGGTCCAAGAACCCACAAGATACGACATGCACTATTAGACTTAATATTAACCAATGATGAAAGTATGTTGAACTGTTAGAGTTGAGGAGAATTTAGGACTTAGTGACCATAATATAATTAGATTTAATATGAATGTGATATCTGGGCCCAAATTGCAAGTTAATAAGGAAAAGATCTTAGATTAGAAATGGCGATTTTACCAAATTTTGAGACATGCTTCGTATAACTGACTGATAAAAGTGTTTAAAGACCAAAACTATTTTATCATGGGGAACATTTTAAGCAAATTTTGATGAATATTCAGTCAGTATGTTTTAAAGATAAACCCATTAGGGTGGCGAAGAGAAAAACCTGTTTGGTGGAAACAAAGAGATAAGAGAGAAAATTAATGAAAGCGGCGCAGATGTTTCAAAATATTCAAGGGTAGTAATAGGGAGGATGATTTAGAAAATTATAGGAAAAATAGAAATGAATTTAACCAGTCAATAAGAAAGGCAAAGAGAGAGGCAGAAATTAATTTAGCAAGGAATAGTAATAAGAACCTGAAGAAGTTTTTTAGCTTTTTTAAATTTAAAAGTAAGAATAGGACAATTGGTCCAATTAAAATTGATGAAAATTTATTGAGTTCAGATAAGGAGTTGGTCAACATTTTCAATGCTTATTTTTGTGTCAATGTTTACAGAGGAAAGATTAGTTAATAGTTCAGAGACTAATAGTTCTTGTATGATGTAACAAATAGACTTACAGAATTTGAATTTGATGTAAAAGATATTAAACGTTTATTAGATCACATTGATCCAAAGCTGGGAGTACCCTGATGGTATATTTGGGAGAATTCCTAAAAGAGGGTAGTTTAAGCATTGCAAAGGCACTGTATTTGATTTTTAAGCGATCTTTAACATTTGGTGGGGACCAAACAGCATATGTTGTGCCTATTTATAAGAAAGGTAGTAAGGAAGATTTGGGAAATTATAGGCCAGTTAGCTTTAACATCTCTGGTTGTAGATTTTCTTTACAGGAAAATCTGCTACAAGGTCATATAGAGAAATATTAGAAGATAACAAGGTATTGCATGACTCCCAGCATGGTTTCAGAAAGGTAGTCATGTCAGACAAACCTTTAGAATTTATGAATACAATACTGACTGCATTGACCCGAGGTGATCCAGTTGATATTGTATATTTAGACTTTAGTAAAGCTTTTGATAAGGTTCCCCACATAAGGCTGATGAAAAAGCTATTGCAATGTGGTATAGGTGGAGTGGTACATGGTTGGATTAAAGAGTGGTTGCGAAATAGAAAACAGTGTACAACTAAATGGCAATAAATCATCATGGGAAATAGTGAAGAGTGGTGTCCCACAGGGTTCAGTGCTGGGGCCACTATTGTTCCTCATATATATAAATGATTTAGACCAGGGACTTAAATGCAAGGTTTCTAAGTTTGAAGATGATACTAAAGTGGCCACCTCAGTTAGGAATAGTGAAGGATGCATAAAGATTCAAAATGATCTTAATAAACTTCTTGGGTGGGCAGATAAGTGGCAAATGAATTTTAATAGTAAAAAGTGTAAGGTTCTTCACCTAGGTTACTCAAATAAAAGTTTTAACTACGATATGAATGGGGATTGGCTTGAGTCTGTGGACCAAGAAAAAGATTTAGGTGTGATTATAAGCAGTAATTTGAAAGTAGCTAATCAGTGTTTGGAAGCTAGAAATAAAGCTAATAAGATGCTGGGCATAATAAATCGCAATGTTGTTTACAAGAGCAAGGAAGTAATAAGTAAACTGTATAATAGCTATGTTAGGCCAGTAATAGAGTATTGTGCACAAGTTTGGGCCCCTTATTTAAAGAAAGACTTAGATATGCTAGAGAGAGTGCAACATAGAGCAACAAGGATGATTTCTGGGTTTGAGGGTAAGAGCTATGAGGAGAGGCTGAAGGAGTTAGGAATGTTTTTCTGTAGAAAGGCGATTTCTCAGAGGGGACATGATACAAGTCTATATAAAATATTTACATCTATTGATAAAATGGAGACCAATAAATTTTTTCATAGTAGAGCATGGGCAGACAGGTGACCAGGGGCATAATAAGAAAATTATGAAGAAGATGCCATCTTGATATAAGAAAGCATGTATTCAGTAATAGGGGGTTGTTAAATTTTGAATAGTCTGCCAGTTGTTAAGTGTGACTCGATTGAATCATTTAGGAAAGGATTGGATAGGTATATGGATCGGTGGGTATCATATAATATATTGACAAAGCCAAATTGGCGGGTTTTTAGTTATAGCAGTTATTGTTAGATGGCATGTGTGACCATAACTTAGTTATTAATGCATGTGGATGGTTTGGGTATAATATTTATATATCATTAGTTTTGACTAAGCCAAATTGGTGGATTTGTAGTTACAACAAATTGACAAGCCCTAGGGTGCTTTGTGGATTTGCATGAGCATTTGTAGTGGGTTGACTGGGGTAGCCTCGATAGGGCCCATGTGGCTTTTTACTGTCTCTATATTCCTAATGTTTCCTAAAAGGATCTGTCAACAGACTGTTGACTACAGGAAATCGAACTTTAAGGCCGGCTATCCTAAACCAGCACCACCAACATGTTCTCTCAGTCAAGTTTTACTTGCCCCTGTGGAAGAGAAACCTCAACTGCAACGCAGAGATTGAAACCAGCATCCTACATGAGAGTCGGTGAGTCAACCTCCTACGCCAAGATGCTGTATTATTATTATTATTATTAAGAGACTTATGGAATCAAAAATTATTATCACAAAGGGGTTGAACCTCCTATCTACAGCCTTATATATATATATTATATATATATATATATATATATATATATATATATATATATATATATATATATATGCAAAGAGTATAGTATATAGCAGTAGTTATATATATATATATATGGGTTGGGTTATATATATATATATTGTTATATTATATATACATATAAGTAGTGGGAAGTAAGTATTAACTCATCAAAGGGTTATTACATATATATATATGGTTATATATATATATTATATATGTTATATATATATATATACATATATAGTTGATATATTAATAATGATATATATAGTATATATATATATATATTAATTTATATAGCCTATTTCATAGCATTATTATATGTATTTTTAAATTTCATTTTATTGCAACATACAAAAAATAATTTGCAAAATTTTTTAAAGATCTCTTTTTATATTATAGTTTCATAATATACTGTATATATATCTGCTAGCTATAGTCTTCCATTTCCTCACGATTTGTAAAGTAGCCTATGCCGTTAAAGTATGATAAAATGAAGTTTCAATCAGATCAAGTAGCCTATAACAAAACCTTATGAGATTATTCAAAACTTTTGATAATCTTTTTTTCCTAAAGACGTCAGTTATTTTATTTTTTTTATATTTCATTATTTTTTAAAATCCATCATGTGATTTTTATTAAAATCAGTGATGCCTGGATTCTGCTCTATTATTACCAAGTAAAATACAATGTCCATACCAAAACCACCATAAATACCCCAGCCTTTATCAGGCCAATTATGCATAAATGGGCATGGTCTGTTTCTTACTGACTCTGCTTAGCACTCATATATATATATATATAGAGTATATATATATATATATATATATATTATATATATTAAGGTTATGTTGAAAGCAAAGATAGGCAGCATATATATATATATATATATATATATATATATGGTAAAGGTGTAGCACAGGACCCACTATATATTTTTAAAAAATTTACTATATATATATATATATATATATATATATATATATATATATATATATATATATATATATATATATATATATTACATTGTTCAGAGAGGAGGTTTGTGCTTTATGATTTAAACTAATCGAATACCCTAGAGTAGACCAAATAGATATCAAAGTTGTCTGGGTCTCTTGGCCTCAGGTGGATGATGGGGCCCGGATGGGCCGGAGCCCCTTAAAATAGCTTGAGCCAATGGCAGAGGGGGGACAAAGTCCCCCCTATCATCCAGCTAGAGGCTGAGAGACCCCGACAACTTATATCTATGCAGTCTCCTCTAGGGTGTTCCTGTTAGTTTTAAATCATAAAATGACTTTACATATATATATATAGTACTGTTATGAAAAAAACAATTTACCCATTTTTTGCCTATTACTATTAAACTAATTTACACTGCCGAATTTTATAATAATTTCTTAGAACGGCTAGTCCTAGGCTATATAACCCAGTAAAAAAATTTTTTTTGGTTTAAAATTTTTGTAATTATTTAGACCCAAAAATATTTTTAAAAAACCCTAGGTATGTAAAAAAAAAAAAAAAAAAACAATCTAAAAAAAATCTCCTAAACCCCTCTAGAGCTGCAATATAATGTTATTAGCTATTATAAAATGTTTTAAAGGTAATTAATAATAAAAATGAAGAAAAATAAAGAAAAAAATTATAATTAAAATGAAAAAAAATAAAAAAATAAAAACATTTTATCTACCTTAAAATAGATCTTGAATTTGAATGGTTGGACCTCGTTGTGAGCTGGTTAAGTGCATTGATTTTATTGCAGTTTACATCCCCAACACCCCTTAGACCCCCTCCTTGAATAAGTTTTTATTTACATCCCCTTGAATAGGTTTTTATGAGAATAATTATCTTATTCTCTTTATAAATTGCTCCCAGATCTTGCAAATTTTGAGCAAGGTCTGGTCGCTGATCTTGACAGAATTTCCTGGTGCCAAGGTACTGTCGATAGCCCCAAAGAATATATGAGAAGCTAAGACAGTTTCTAATGGACATAACTGTTTGGTAGCATAAATTCCATTACCTTCTTCTTCTCTGTCTTGCACTCTGTGCTTTTCTTCTATTTTTCAAGGAGGACTCATTTGGGATTGTCGAAACCCTCAAAAATGAGTAGTTATACACCATTGAAAACATAGCTATATAAAGGTACCTCTTCTGACTCAATATGTAGCTGAAGCCAGAAATCCTGTCTGGCTCCAGTATCGGTTCATGTGCTCCAGCACTTAATTTAAACTCATTATTCTATTTCATTCGCTCTCTTCCACTACTTCCCATTTCAACCTTTCTAAGTCCTGGCGGTTGAAACCTCGGGGCGCAGGCAGGCAGCACTTTCATCAACCACAGTAGCAAGTTTGAAATAGATACCTTAACTAGAAAACACTTAAAAACCTAAAAATATACATGAGCACTGCAACACTGGTGCCAAATGCCCTAAGGACTGCTCCGATCCACTCGGTAATACCAGGAATCGATTCACAGACCATCTAAACATACTAGCCAACACCAAACTCGGGACATATTCCTTGAAAAATAAAAAAAATGGCTCAAAGTGTTAGAGCCTAACACCTCAGCACATGCTCTGATTCCCTTAAACACCTCGGGAATCAACTCGGCATACCTCAAAACATACTATTTGACATCAAGTTCAGCTCTAGCTCGAGAAATAAAAAAGTTGCATAGGTGCACTAGAAAAGGGGGGTAGAGGTACTAACTCATACTAAACCATGGTAGGAGTGCCTCGATTCCATTATAAACCACGGGAATCGATTCACAATACCTTATAATGTAGGGGTAGACACCTTATACAAAATATATATACAAAAAGGTTAAAAGAAATTTTTTTTTTTATATAGCTAGTACATTTTTATACTTTTGGGTTTTTTTAAGTTACATTTATTTATTTTTTGTTTTTTAGACCCCACACTGACAGAAAGAAAAAAAACAACGTTACAGCATGTTGACAAGAGTTATAGTGCATATATATACATCAACATTTTCAATTAATTTGGAGGTGGTTTTTTTTTTTTAGTTACAAGTTGGATGGTATGTGTGTGTTGATGGGCTGTATAAAATTTCATGAAATTTGTTCTCTGATGAGATCTATGATGGGACCAACATAATTTAATTAAATATGATAGCTACTAATTCATAGATTTCTTGATGCAGCCAATGCTGGAAAAGTCCCAAAAAATCAGTCAAATAAGCTGAAAATTTGTGAAATTTTAATTTTTTATTAAAAATTTCCAAAAATCCATTAAATTGAATTTGAACCATTATAACACTTTTTTTTTCACTCATACTTGATAGGGTTAATGGTCCAACCAAATTTTTTTCAAACATCATATTATATACTAAAATAATATTGTTTTTTTTTTTACATAATATATATATATATATATATATATATATATATATATATATATATATATATATATATTTATATATATATATATATATATATATATATATATATATATATATATATATATATATGGTACTATTTCCAATAACTGCCTCTAAACAGATTTTTATAAAAATCACAAAAGATAGACCCAAAAAATAGTACTAGAAGAATAAAAAAATGCTTAGGAAAAAGTTTCAGCATCTCAAAGTTGTTAAAAATCCCATAGACTCTTCAATATTGATCGATCCAGGTTAGTTCTCATTCGTTTAGGTTATGATAAGTTTTTGTTAGGTATACACAGAGAAAATCTATGTAGAATTAACAAATCTTATCATAACCTGAACTAGATGGCCTCCTAAAACGAGCACGAAGCCCACTAATTTTTATTATAAGAAAGTCTATGGAAAATTTAACTTTCAGAGGTTGTAACTTTTTTTCCTAAAGAGACTGCCGACTGCTTTCACTATTCTTCATTATTATTTTTTTAGAGTATATCCTGTGATTTCAAAAAAAAAAAATTTTTTTTTTTTAATAACAACTGGCTTACAACTTTTAGAGTTTGTAACTTTTTTTCCTAAAGAGACCGACAAAAAAATTTGGTAATTATTTCCAATAACTGCCTCTAAACAGATTTTTATAAAATCACAGCATAGACTTAAAAATAGTAATGAAGAATAAAAAAATTATTTGTCGGTCTCTGTTACAGCCTCTCAAAGCTGTTAAAACCTTACAGACTTTCTCAATATTGACCGATCCGTGTTAGGTCCTCATTTCCTCAGCCCCTAAGTCAGGTTATGATAAGTTTTGCTAGGTATACACAGAGAAAATCTATGTAGAATTAACAAATCTTATCATAACTCTAAACTAGATGGCCCTAAAACGAGCACGAGGCCCACTAATTTCTTTTATAAGAAAGCTTATGGGAAATTTTAAACTTCAGAGGCTGTAACTTTTTTCCTAAAGAGACTGCCGATTTTCACTATTCTCTTTCATTATTATTTTTTAGAGTATATCCCAGATTTTCAAAAAAAAAATTTTCGTTTTTTTTTAATAAACAAATCATATAGGTTTACAACTTCCTGGAGAGTTTGCAATTTTTTTCCTAAAGAGATCCTAATAAATAATTTTTTATTCTTCATTACCATTTTTTTAGAGTCTATGCTGTGATTTTTATAAAAATCTGTTTAGGGAGGCAAAGTTATTATAAAAAAGAGACTGACAAATAATTTTTTTATTCTTCATTACTCTTTTTAGAGTCCATGCTGTGATTTTTATAAAAATCTGTTTAGAGGCAGTTATTGGAAATAATTACCATATATATATATATATATATATATATATATATATATATATATATATATATATATATATATATATATATATATATATATATATATATATATATATATATATATATATATATATATACTATAAGCAAACTTTCACTTTCCTGATGTTTTCCATTACCACCAATCAATTAATCTACCAGTATTATAATTTATGAGGATCAACTTTTCAAATTGAAATATGTTAAGAAGTGAAGGATTTATGTAAGTTTACCAGGAGTCTAAAATTAAATTAATAAGGTCACTCGGAAAGCTTGCCATGATGAAGGTCCATAAGATAAGCATATGGAGGCAAACTTGAATGGTTTTTATAGAATTTTCGTAGTTACCTATGAAAATAATGATAATTTATAAATAAAAAATTTACTTACTACCACTATAAGTCCAAAAAGGTACTTGATTATCTTTTTGTGCTAAATAAGGACCTTTAAAACTATATTTATATTCAAATCTTTTATGAACATTTTGTGAGGATATTAATGTAAAAAATAACGCTAAATTTATAAAAGATATAATATATTTTTTCATTTTTGCACACGTTGTTACAGCGGCTCTTTGAAATATACCGCTAATCTGTTCGTAATACCAGACTCATAAGGTGAATATTAAAGAACTGTCAACGATCAGCATAACAGGTAGAAAGGCTTCACATATCAAAACAACAACAGGTACACGTCATTAACAAAAATTACATTGAATTTATATTTATTATTTAATAAAGCTCAAACCATAGAACAAAAACTAAAGTAAAGTGAAAAAGAGAAAACTAAGTAAAATTTATTGTAAGGAATGCTTGTTATTAATTAGCTATCATAATTAATATAATTTTTATTACAGTTGCCAACTTGACTAATAGAATGCATTCGCATAAGCTAATATTGATATTTAAGATATATTCGAATATTCTTTACATAAATAAAAATAAATAAATAAATATATAAACAGATAAATAAGTAAATCAGAAATAATGAAAATGATGATTTAAAAGGAAAAAATGTGGTTGTTTAAAATTTTCAATTGTTATTCTAATAGGTATTCAGTGACAGAAAAGATTTTAAATACATTAAGAAAATTTAAGATGCAAATTTGACACAAATATAATGCAAAAAGAATGAATGGCCTTTCCAGGAGTTTCTATTATATATATATATATATATATATATATATATATGTGTGTGTGTGTGTGTGTGTCTATTTATATATATATATATATATATCTTACCTATATATATATATATATATATATATATATATATATATATATATATATATATAATATATATATATATAAATACAAATTTATTTATACTCTTTCTATATATATATATATATATATATATATATATATATATATATATACATATAAAGATAGATGTATAAATATTTTCCTATATATATATATATATATATATATATATATATATATATATATATATATATATATATATATATATATATATATATATATATAGATATATATATATATATATGAGTGTGTGTGTGTGTATGACTATTTCTTTATATATACAGTGGATGCCCTATCGTAGGGACTTCGGGGCTGCAGCCTCCCCGAAAATAATGGAACATTCTTTATGCTTTGAATTTATGTAACAGTAACATACTAAATATACATTTTATTCATAATAATAATGCCAGTATGCAATGCAAATAGAACGGAACAAAGAGTTAAGAGCAGGACTGCAACCTCACAACTCAAATAACGTGCAACCTCACAACTCAAATAACGTCCAACAATTTTTACAAGAAAAGACTCCCAAAGTAACTGAAATGCAACAGGCATTAAAAGATTTTAGCTAGTAACTGCAAATAATTCAGACCTCAGATAACTTTATCTGAGATTCAGACCTAGAAGCAAAACGCTACGAGAAACTGAAATTAGTTTAACTATTTTCTTTAGAAAAGTTAATTATTAATATATTTTGTCTGTAATTTATTTTTGATTACGTATTCTTTATATTATTTAATTAAATAGTTGTAAAGGCTTTTATATTATAAGCGATTTGATTATAGAATGTGGTTTAACCTTTTGTTTTCTATGAATAAAATACCGGATTTTTTTTCTTTAAAAGAATGTAAATAAAGGATTACCATCGATAATTTTGAAATTTTTTACGAAAATTTAAAAATTTAAGATTATCATACTCTACTCCCATTATGCCTGATTTTTGGGATGAAATCCTTAAACCTTCCATGGGAATTAGCAGCTTTGGGCGACTATTTTATTGAAAATAAATGATTTTACTTTTCAAATATAAAAATAATACATTATATTTATATATATATAATATATATATATATATATATATATATATATATATATATACTTATATATATATATATATATATATATATATATATATATATATATATATATATATATATATAAACATACGCTGTCTCTTCTATATATATATATATATATATATATATATATATATATATATATATATATATATATATATATATATATATATATGAGTTCTTTTCCGTTAAGGTCCCCACATCGATATATCGATTATTTTATTAAAATATCGATCCCTATTATTTCATTTAATAAATATATGTTAATAAATATATGTTTCCTTGAACTTCAATTTTTAGGGGCTCGAGCCGATGGGGACAGAGGGGGGAAGTCCCCCGTCGTCCACCTAGAAGGCCGAGGGCCAAAGCAACTGATATCTGGCGCGGTCGACTCGCCTTTCATTAGTTTTTTCAATAAACGACTTTTATATATATATATATATATAACATATATATATATATATATATAACATATATATATAAATATATATAAAATAAATATATATATATATATATATATATATATATATATATATATATATATATATATATATATATATATATATATATGTATATACATACTATATATATTACTGTTATGCTATTAGGCATATGGAAAGTGAGATTCTGAGCTCCGCAGAACTCGTCGGATAGATTTGAAATTGACTAATTTAAATACGATTTTATTTGAATATATTTTGGATAAGTTTTTTATTTTGAAAATATTTTAAGAAGAATTTTATTTTGGAAAATAAAATTGTCTCGTGGGAAGAAAGTCTTACAAGGTGACTTCACACCTGATATCCTAGTTACAGTGAAAAAGCAAAAATAGAAGGTAATTGATTATTACCTGGTTCTCTCTGGGATTCTACCTTTGGTTCTATCATTGGAATACGATTCAACGTGTGGATTCTATCAGTAATTGAGTACATCTTCATTGAAGACTTATCTCTTGTTTTACGATATAATTGAAGAGACCTGATTCAAGAAAGCTCTGCTACAATAGTGAGTCATTATAAGAATACAGGCTAGATTATTATTGGATCGTTTAGAAGACAATTGAGGAATATTGTTCTTAAGAAGAGATTACGATATTTTAAGAAGAATTTTATTTTGGAAAATAAAATTGTCTCGTGGGAAGAAAGTCTTACAAGGTGACTTCACACCTGATATCGTAGATACGGTGAAAGATCATAAATAGAAGGTAATTGATTATTACCTGGTTCTCTCTGGGATTCTACCTTTGGTTCTATCATTGGAATACGATTCAACGTGTGGATTCGATCAGTAATTGAGTACTTCATCATTGAAGATTTATCTCTTGTTTTACGATATAATTGAAGCGACCTGATTCAAGAAAGCTCTACTAGAATAGTGAGACACAGGAGGAATACAGGCTAGATTATTATTGGTTCGTTTAGAAGACAATTGAGGAATATTGTTCTTGAGAAGAGATTACGAAAGTCTTGTGAGTACTCAGAGAGAAATACTACAGAAAGGATTGGATAAGTAACCAGAGAGGGACTTGAAGGAAGTTATTGAATAGAAAGTCATATTTGTACTGAGAAGTTGTCATACGACATTGAGAGCGACTTCCTATTGGATTCAGAAACTAATACATATTGTAAAGGATTTACCTTCTAAAGGAAAAGACTACTAATAGTCCGTGAAGTCCATCTGCGACTTGGAAGTATTCTGGAATTCTGAAGATCTTGTGATTATTCACTGTACTTCGTGTCTGAAGTGAAAGGTTACGTTGTGAAATCATACCCTAGACAATTTGATTAATTTTATTTTGTGTTTGAATAAAAGAATACCGGGAATTGTCACGTTATTTATTGACATCTGTCCCATCTTGTGACAATAAATTGGAGGCTCTGTCCGGAATTAGTTTCTGAAAGAAAAGAAGTATATTACGACCAACAAACTAGAGGTCTTGTCTGAAATAACTTCTAAAGGAATATCACAGCCGTTTATTTTTTGAGTAAAGACAACTCTTGTGAAACAGATATTGATATTTTAGCCTCTATTAAGATTTACTTTTTGAAATATGGATATTGCGGCACTAGCAAAGATCGCTCTAGACCTTGGATTAAAGGGAAAAGAGGCATTGGAATTTATAACTGCTAAAAGAGCAGCAGAGAAAGAGAAGCGGCAGAGAGAGAAGCTATCAGACAAGCTGCTGAAAGAGAAGCTGCCAGAGAAGCAGCAGAGAGACAAAGAGAAGCTGCCAGAGAAGAAAGAGAAGCAGCAGAGAGACAAAGAGAAGCTGCCAGAGAAGAAAGAGAAGCAGCAGAGAGACAAAGAGAAGCTGCCAGAGAAGAAAGAGAAGCAGCAGAGAGACAAAGAGAAGCAGAAAGAGAAGCTGCCAGAGAAACAGCAGAGAGACAAAGAGAAGCTGCCAGAAAAGCAGCAGAGAGACAAAGGGAAGCTGCAAGAGAAGAGAGACAAAGAGAAGTTGAAAGAGAAGTGAAGACACTAAATGAAAGTTCAAAGATGGCTACTGTTGCCATAGCAACGTATGGAAATAATCGCAACTTTGAAAAGCGAATTTCCCAGTTAACCTGTTTCAAATGTGGTAAAAAAGGACATAGGGCTGTAGAATGTAGGAACTATACCATCTACAAGAGAGATAGCCAACATAGATTTTGGAGAAGCAGAAGAAGAGCTTCAATAAAAGATACTAAGAACCACAAAAATGACAGCCGCATGTGTAATAATTGGAGGGAAAGCTCGAAGAGAGCAACTGAAGCCATAATAAATGACAATAGTAACATAACGCGGCGGAGTGAAGCCCGAACTCTTGACAATCTTGCAACAGTTGGAAATCAGCGATGTGATGTCAGTGTAGACGTTATGAAATATGACGGCAAAGATAATAGGATCGCATTGGCTTGTGGCGAAACGATACCTGTTATCAGGAGTGCTCGCGTAATGGATAGAAACGGAAGAGTGAATATGTTGCCCGTAGTCGATGGAAAAATTAATGGAGTTGCAAGAAAAGTATTGAGAGACGCAGGCTGCGACTGTGTCATTGTCAAGAGGGAATATGTTTCGGCTGATCAACTAACTGGAAAGAGAAAACAAGTATTGTTGATTGACAATGTAATAAAAGACTATCCGGTAGCCATCATCGACGTCGATACGCCTTATTACTCAGGACGCGTTGAAGCGATAACCATACCTGATGCTACCTACGATCTAGTGATAGGTAATATTCCAGGCGCAAGAGACGCAAGTACGCCGCTGCCGGGCAATAAAGAACAAAAAGGAGCGGCAAGCTTACTGAAATAATAAACAAGTTGTCCGCGGAAAACGAAAGTCTACGCGAGTCCTTAAACGAGAAGGATAAA
>JABUQX010147281.1:27500-40026 GCA_015478945.1 Trachelipus rathkii
AATTTTTATTTTTATTTTTACATTTCCTATCTAAAATTTTACCAGGATTCCAAAAATGTATTCTTTTTCGCTGTAGCTATTGTAGTTTTTGAGATATATTTTTTTCTTTTTTTTTTTTTTTTTTTTACATTTTCCGCCCTAAAATTGGACCAGCATTCAACAATGTATTCACCTGTGGCTATTGTATTTTTGAGATATATATTGATGATAGTTGTCTCTCTAAACCAATTATCATATATATATATATATATATATATATATATATATATATATATATATATATATATATATATATATATATATATATATATATATATATATATATATATATATATATATATATATATATATATATATATATTTATATATATATATATAGTAGTAAGTCAGCCACCACCGAGGCCACTTTTTTCTATATAAATGAATAGAGATATATTAGGCTTATGTGGAGGATTGATAGACCGCTAGGTCTATCAATCCGACAAACAGACAAACCGAAGGTTTGTCTGTGTTTGTTTGTATTATTTATTATCGCGCGTGCGCATACACATACACATCCCCATTATTATTATTATTATTATTAGATCGAAGAAGTGGAAACACTTTTGATCTAATTTCGGAATCCGACTCCGACCGACTCCGGCTCCGACTCCGACTCCGACTCCGACTCCGACTCCGGCTCCGGCTCCGGCCGCTGCGGCGGTTCGGTTTGGTTCAGACATCGGTTAGTGTTGATCTGTCTGTGTGTGTGTGTGTGTGTGTGTGTGTGTGTGTGTGTGTGTGTGTGTGTGTGTGTGTATTATTATTATTGTGTGTGTGTGTGTTATTATTTTTTGTTATTTTTCCACCGGAGGTTGCTTCTTCGCATCCAGTTTCTGAGTTCGATATATATCTACATGGGTTAGGGTTATCGTATTGGGTTAAAATTTGGAGGGTGTTAGATGGGGAGAGTACCTAGTCATATACAAAGTTACATCCCCATGGGTCCCCCGAAGGGCCACTTAAAAATCAAAGTGTTCGTAATTGGCTGAAATTTGGTGAGAGGATTCAGAGTTGAATTTCTAGAAAGATTTGGTATGTGAATCTGAGGAGTTGGCTCCGGCACCGGTGCTGGAGCCACTGCGGAGCCGTGTTAATAAACATTCGTATAACAACAATGTTGGTGTCCTTATATGGGTTATCGAGGTCGTAGAGTTCGAATATGATGGTTATAAGACCGTATGGGGTGTCTAGGACCCCCCAGAAGGGATCCCACCCCAAACATTAAATATTGATGTAGAAAGCTGAAACTTGATATACAGCCTTTTTAGGTTGTATCTTAGATGTATACGGGGTAAAATGACCGATTTTACCAAATTTGTGGGACCAGCCCCCAAATCTGAAATATTGACCTAGAGTGATGAAACTCGGTATACAACCTTCTGAGGATGTATCTTAGATGACCCCGGGTGTAAAATGACTGTGGGTGCCCCAGACGGGGTACTCACCCCAAAATCTGAAATATTGACATAGAACAACGAAACTTGATATACAACCTTTTTAGGTTGTATCTTAGATGTATACGGGGTAAAATGACCGATTTGAAGCCAAATTCGGGACCAGCCCCATCAAATCTGAAATATTGACCTAGAACGATGAAACTCGGTATACACCTGCATAGTCAAAAGCATTGTCAGTAATCAGCCCTGTGCCACCTCCCGTCAAATTGTCATGATGATTCTATTAGATTATTGATTAGTCAATTTTCCTTTGAAATGTGTATTTATGTATACAAGTGTGTTGAATCAATTAAAATCAAATACCCACCTACCCTCCTGTCCAATCTTGATCTATTGATCTATTTAGTCTATTGATCTATTGATCTATGATTTAGGTCAAATTTTTACTAAAAATTGTCATGTTTTACATACCTAAATCAGTAAATCAGTAAATCAAAGCCACTCCACCTACCCTCCTGTCCAATCATGATCTATTGATCTATTGATCTATTGATCTATTGATCTATTGATCTATTGATTAAGGTCAAATTTTTTACTAAAATTGTCATGTTTTACATACCCTAAATCAGTAAATCAGTAAATCAAGCCACCCAACCTACCCTCCTGTCCAATCATGATCTATTGATCTATTGATCTATTGATCTATTGATCTATTGATTTAAGTCAAATTTTTACTAAAATTGTCATGTTTTACATACCCTAAATCAGTAAATCAGTAAAACAAACTACCATCCCTCCACCCTCCTGTTCATCCTTGATCTGTTGATCTATTGATCTATTGATTCAAGTCACATTTTGAGTATCATTTTTGGATAAACATAACATAAAATCAAGTTCTTTATACAAAGATCAATCAATAAATGTTGACGTAACAAAGTTTTCATATTAATAAAGCTTACTTAGCACCATCTGAACTATGAATATAATACACAACGACAAACCTGTCATGCCTTAACAAAGTTCCACACTTAACAACAGTAAAGTAACTAACATAGCATACAAGGACGTAACCTATTCACACTTTTGTCAAGCATATCTCTAACATAACAATGTTAATTTATATTAACATGGTAATATTTAACTAAAATTTATCACAACATTGGTTAATTATTATACTGATCAACAGTATACTCTAACGTAATAAAGGTTCACATCAATAAAGCTAACATGACGTAACATGAACTAAGAAAATAATGTACAAAGACAAACCTAACACAACTTACACACGAATAAACTGTTAACATTAACAAAGTTCCAAACTTAACACCTGTAAAGTAACTAACACTGCATGCAAAACGTAACCTATTCTTACTTTTCCAGGGATATCTCTACCATATTAACGTTAATCTTACACTGAAACAGTAACATTTAGCAAAAATTTATCACAACATTGGTTAATTATCATACTGATCAACGAATATACTCTAACGTAACAAGGTTTCCACATCAATAAAGCTAACATGATGTAACATGAACTAAGAAAATAATCTGTAATATTTAACAAAAAAATTAACATAACCGTACCTAACCATCATAATACCTAATGGATAAAGACAAACAACGTAAAGTTTTACCCTCTGTAAAGCTAAACTATGAACATAACATACTTAACACACAACAACCAGACGAATAAACAGCTATCATTAACAACTTAGTCAATAAAGCGAACTTACGAGGGAAGTAAAACAAGTTTTCATTTTTATAACATATAATTTTCATTGAAAACAGCGTTATATAAATACATAAAAACATATAAATACATAAAAAACATGTTTATTTTAAATATATTAATTCATCTAATCAGAGAACATAGGATTCAAGTTGGATAAGTTCTATATATCTCTCTAAAAATTCAACACCCTTTGAAAGGATGTAACTATAAATGCCTTCAGCAGCACTAAACCATTTTTCAGTTTGATTCAGCAGCACTCATTCTCTCGTACAAAAGAGAAGTAAATTCATCCAAGCTGATAGTTATTAAAGCATTCCTGTATACAGTATTATACGGGAAACCACATGTTTTGGTGTAAATATCATAGATTACACCATGTGCTATAAGTATTAAGTCCTCAAGTATGTCAGCATCGTTAACATGCGTTGTTAATTCGTTTTTTTATTTTAAGCAATGCTATTTTTCAGATGTTCGAACTGTGAAACTAATACACGTATGTCTGAAGGTCACACAATCGATGGGTTTCCAGTAGTTGCGTACATCAAGAGTTTTAATATCGTCACACGACGAGAACACAACGTCTATTCTATTAGAACCTCTCACGTTATCTTTCCAGTTAGATATTTCACTGCTAGTCGATATACCAGATGACACACATTTATCCTCTATCCATCCTGCTGCAATATTGATAATCTTGATGAACTCTTCAACACAAATGAATAAAGGTCTATTATTTGAACCTCTGGATGGAATACAAGCAATGTATCGGTATCCATCCGGTTGACGATTAAATATAAATGACACATCGTTGGGAATAACGAAGCTCCTCGTGAAAATATCAACAACAGGTTTAGAGATGCGAGGAGATGCCATCGTACCAACACAGCGAAAAATGTCCTACTGACGGAAATCGTATGCGTAAACAACCCTTAAATGTAATGAGATTCTTTCTTTCAACCAATCAGAAGAAAGTAAACAAGAATACGACGTACGAACGAACCATATCAACTCAAAGGGGTATATATTCTCGTTAGACAACAACAACAACAACAACAACAACAACAACAACAACAACAACAACAACAGCAACAACAACAACAACAACAACAACAACAACAACAACAACAACAACAACACCAACAACAACAATAACATCGTACAAAAATAAGTTCTTTATATACTAATCAACGAATATGTGCTAACGTAACAGTGTTTTCACATTAATAAAGCTAACATAGCATGACCAGAACTAAGAATATATTGTACAATGGCAAAACCTGACACACCTTACGCACGAATAAACTATTAACATTAACAAACTCCCAGTGCTTAACAACAGTAAACTACATAACACTTCATACAAAACGTAACCTATTCACACTTTTTCAAGCATATCTCTAACATAGCAATGTTAATTTTACATTAACATCGTAATATTTAACAAAAATTTAGCATAACCATGTCTAAGCATCATACTGACAACAAATATATTGCTAATGTAACAAATTTTTTACATCAACTTCGTAATATTTAACAAAAATTCATCATAACCTCGTCTAAATATCATAATCCCAAACGAATAATTGCAAACATAACAAAGTTTTAACCAAACATAACATAAAAATAAATTTTTTTATCCTGACATAACATAAAAATAAGTTCTTTGAATAAAATATCACAGTAAAGCGTAATAGTTTACTGATTTTAAAGCAGTAAATCAGTAAATCAGTAAATCAAACCATCCATTCCTGCAGTTCCCTACCCATCCACCCGTCTATGATCTATCGATCTATTGATTCAGGTCATATTTCGAGTATCATTTTGGATCAGCAACAGGTAAAGACGTATTATCTAACAAAATCCCTTAACAAAGTGACCAATCTATCAAAGATACCAGCATCTCGAACTATGAATTGACACTATCTTCATCAAAGTGTCACACGTCTCGAGTATAACATCATTTGAACTATGAATAAACGTAGACATTAGCAAAATTCTCAGGCAAACCTGACATTACTCAACAAAAACTTAACCTAGGCTCACGTTTCTAACACATCATCGTCAGGTAACACAGTAATATCTTACAAAACTCATCATTTCTCTACCAAATCAGTGTTAATTTCACCCTGTCATAGTAATATTACACACTAACGTACCAGACGAATAAACAGCTTTCATTAGCTAAGAGTATCTAAAGCAACACACCACCTCCCGAGAGAAAACCCAGGATGCGCCCCTTGAAGGAGTGTGAATCTTGAGAGGGTTCACTAGAGGTTGTAAGCAGGCATTAAACCTCCGAAGGAGGGTAGACACAGCCCTTCAGGCTGAGGCCCAAAGCCCGCTGCCTTCGGGGTGATCCTCAAGATTCACACCTAAAGAACGCATTGCCCTTAGATACTCTTGGTTAATGAAACCTGTTTATTCATGAAGTTAGGTACGTTATATGTTGGGGATGAAGTGTGGAAGAAAAATGATGAGTTTAACCAGATGTGCTGTGTTACCTGACGATGATAATGTTAGAAAAACGTGGTCGAGTTAAAGTTACATTGGTAATGTCAATTTACCCAGACGCTAATGTGTCTTACTTCGCCCTACTCGGACGTGTGTTTGATGAAGATGTGTCAATTCATAGTTCGGGCTGCTGGCTGCTGCTGACAGATTGATCGCGAACCCAGGGATTTGGTAGCGAATGTCGTGCACTGTTGCTGACAAAATATTATGAAATATGACACAGTCAACTAGATCGATAGATCATAGACAAGAGTGAATAGTGAGGGCTAAAGATGAATGGTTGTTTACTGTTTACTAATTTACTGCTAAAACTCATTAAGCCTATTACGCTTACAATGTTCGAGAACGACACGGATAAAAAATTTATTTTATGTTATGTTTGGTTAAAAAACTTTGTTATGTTTACAATATTCGTTTGAGATATGATATTTGAACGAAGGTATGACGTTGCCGGTTGTGTAAAAAATTTGTTGCATAGCAATGACGACTGACCGGTATGATAGCAGGTATGGTTATGCTAAATTTTGTTAAATATTACGATGTTAATGTAAATTAGCATTGCTGCGGTAAGTTATGCTTAAGCAGGCGTTTTATGGTGTATATGGTTACTGTTAAACGCTGGTGACCCAGCTGTATGGACGACCGTGCGTAAATGTCCTTTGCCATTAATACAGCCATGACTACTTAGTTCAGTCATGCTATGTTGCTTTGGCCAGCCAGCCTGTTACGATCGCACATGTGTGCGATTGATGTAAGGAAACCCCGACACATACGATGTTAACCATTGATGATGGTATTAATGTTGTATTGTTATTGTGTGTGATATTATTGTTATTGTTGTTGACGATATTATTGTTATTGTTGTTATTGTCTAACTGAAATATATACCCTTTTGGAGTTGATAGTTCGCGTCTCGATGTATTTACTCTTCACGTGATTGAAAAAGAGTCTCGCCCGACCCCAGGTTTGTTTACGCATTTCGATCAATGGACGGCCACACTGCTATTGTACGGTGGCATCTCGCATCTCTAAACCTGTTGATATTTTTGCGAGGAACTGCATTCCCAACATTGTCTTCATTCATTCTCTTTAATCGTCGGCAGATGAATACCATTACATTAACATATTCCATCCAGGATAATAATGGGCCAACTATTCGACCATGTTGAAGAAGTTCATCAGATATCGGCGGAAGATGAACAGAGATAATATTGTGTCATCTATTATCGACAACGTGAAATATCTAACTGGAAAAGAACACAATATAACGTTCTCGTCATGTTGTTTAAAACGCTGTCTGCAGCCTGGTATCGTGTGACCTTCGAACATACGTGTATGAATGCAGTTCAGGCTATCTGAATATTACGGCATTTAAAGCAAAAACAATACATCTTGCGATGTTGGCGGAGACTTAATACCTGGCACATGGTGGCAATCTAAATATTTACAAAAACATAATGTGGTTTCCCGTATAATACTGTATGCAAAAATGCGCTTTGGATGAGCTACTTTCTTTTGTATGAAGAAATGGTGCTGCTGAGTCAAAAACATGCTAATGGTTTATGCTGCTGGCTGACACTAGTTACATCACTTTCAATTGGCTGAAGGTATATAAACACCCAGCAATCTGTTCTCTGATTAGATAATTAACTATTTAAACAAACATGTTTTATGTGACATATGTTTAACTCTTATTTACTGCGCTAATTTTCAATGAAATACTACTGTTATAAAAATAACTTTTTGTTTACTTCCCTCGTATCGCTTTTATTGTTAAGTTGACAATATTGTATTTATTCGTGCAATTGACGTATGTTATGTTCATATTGAAGGTAAAAACCGTTGACAAATATTATGATGATTGCGATACGGTATGTTTTATTGCGCAATTATTTTCTTGGACCATGTTACATCATGTTGCTTTATTGAATGTGGTACTGACACGACCAAGTGCCGTCGGCTAATGTTGTATTCAAGTAAATATTACTGTGTCAGTGGCAGTCGCTGAAAGAAACAGAGTAGGCCCATTTTACATCTTTATGTTCGAACCACACGATATTAGGAACCAACTATTTATTCATATTAATAAAAGTGTTAAATTTGTCTTTAACACACATTATTATAACAGTTCATGTTTTTGTCATGTTAACTTTTTATTGTGTGGCTCCACAGGCTATACTCGTTGATCAGTATAATAATTAGACAAGGTTATGATAAATTGGTTAAATATTACCATGTTTATATAAATTAACATTGTTATGTTAGAGGTATGCTTGTTTAAAGTATTAGTAAATTACGTCACTGTATATCTTTACTGTTAAAGTGTGGGGTAAAAAACATGTTGTTTATCGACAATGTTCTCTATTATATTCATAGTTCGGAAATGATTTATAGCTTTTATTAATATGAAAGCATGTACGTCAGCATTTATTGATTGATCTTTATAGAAGGCTTGGGCCCTGTTATGTTTATCAAAAATGATACTCGAAATGTGACTTGAATCAGTAGATCAATAGATCATGAATCAGAGATGGCTGAAATGAGATAACGGACTGTTTTGTTTGTTTAAGTATAAAGCAGGCTAGTAAAGAGACGACTATTGTCAATAGATCAATAGATCAATAGATCAATAGATCATGATTGGACAGGAGGATAGGTTGATTTACTTATTTACTGATTTACTGATTAGGGTATGTAAAACATGACAATTACAGTAAAGAAATGGCGCCTAGATCAATAGATCAACAGATCAATAGGTCAATAGATCAATAGATCATGGTTGGTTTTGGGAGGAGTGGTGAATGTTGGTTTGATTTGCTGACTACTGATTTGAAAAACGTTTGAAGAAACGACAGCAATCAATAGATCAGTCAATAGATCAATAGATCATGATTGAACGGGAGGGCGTTACTGTTGTGATTTAGAGATGTAAAAACATGACATTTTAGTAAAAAGTGACCTTATCCAACTAGATCAATGGATCAACAGATCAGCTGGTCGCAACTGTTCAGGAGATTGGTCAGTTGATGGTTTGTTTACTGATTTGCTGCAGATATGTGAACAGTTATTTAAATCGTCTGGTCAGTATTTCAGGTGATGACCGATCACAGGCTGGTCAGATCGGTGCATTTTACCCCGTGTACGTGGATACGACGCAAAGGGCATGTATTTCGTTGTTCTGTCGTATTTCGGGTGCGGGTGGTACCCAATGCGATGCGCCCACGCCCGGGGATCATCAGGCCGTCGCGGAAGTCGGTTTCATCGCGGTGCGATCCCGCGAGGCTGACGAAATCGGTCGTTTTTACCGTATCACCTAGATACGGCACAAGTGACGTAGCAGAGGACTCGGCTTTCACCATCGGCTATTTAATGTTTGAGTGGAGTCCTAGGCACCCGCCTGTCTGCTGGCCATCATATTCAGGCTCTACGACACTCGACTGGCTGCGCCCAGCGTGTTGGGCCCATACGGAATGTTTGTGGCACGGCTCCACAGTGGCAGGTGCTGACACTACAGAAATTCTATCTCTCGCAAATTTCAGCCAGTCAGGCGCTTTGGTGAGGTGGGGGTGGGGTCCCCTCGGGGGTTGGCGAACAGCGCCTCGGCCACTACACAACCTGGCTTGCTGTGAAATCGAGCTGGAAACTGGATGCATCGACAGAAAAACAAAAATAATATTAATAATATTAATGATATAATAATAATAATGTAATAATAACAATAATAACAATAACAATAATGCCATAACAATAATAATAATAATAATGTGTGTGGCTGCGGACAGATCAGCGCCGTGTGCGAACCAAACCCGCCGCAACGACAGGTCGGTCGATAGGAAGATCGAAGCGTCGGCGTCGTCGAGAGATCGGCTCAGTAACAATATGTGAGGTATTATGTGCCGCATGGCAAAATATACGAAACAGGCACAGACAAGCTATCGGTTACTGGCTCTGTTTGTCGGATGATGAACCCTGGCGGTCAATCCTCCACATAAACCTAATATATATCTCCTATTCCTTCATATCTTGAAAAGTGGCCTCGATTGTTGACGACTACTACTATATAATATATATATATAGCAATATATCATATATAATAATATATATATATATATATATATGTAATATATATATAATAATAATATAATATATATACATAATATATATATATATATATATAGCAACTAATAATAATAACATATATATATATATATATATATATATATATATATATATATATATATATATATATATATATATATATATATTTCTTTCTTTCTCTTTCTTCAGCTTCCTCTTTGCCCCAAGATTGGGGTAAGGTGCTGTACAAGCAGAAAAGAAAAGCAGTAGAACATGACAAACGTCGAAAGAAAGCCCAGCCTTACCGCCCCCTCTGTACCATTATTTAGTGAAGCTCGTCACAGACAGAAAATCCACCCTAGGCATCATGGACCGCGACAGGACCCTCACTGCTCAGGTAAATCGTCAATGCCAGGGGTTCATCCCTACCCAGGTGGGCCACAACCATGCCCCCATACAAAACCCCCGCCATCTCTTCTTTCTAGCACCTTTATTCTCTCTTTCTGGCATACTTTTATTTCTCTCTTTCAGACATTCGTTCACCAACTCAATCCACTTTCTCTTCGGTCTCCCAGCCGGTCGGTTTCCACACTCTCACTATACATCCGCTTAACCAACCGACTTTCATTCATCCTTCCACATGACCAAACCATCTCAACATACTTTCATTTATTCTCTCATTTACCCCTTTCTTCCCACCACACCACTCAATACGTTCATTCCTCACTTTATTAATTCTTTTCACACCTAGCATGCCCTAAGATTGTCCATCTGAACACATTGAACTTTAGATCCTTCTTCTTATTCCAGACCATAGTCTCACTACCATATAATAACAGTGGTATCAAAATGCCGTCAGGCAAGAATCAAGCGCACTCAAGGGTTAGTCCCTTTACATTCCCAAAGATTTATTTTCACCAACCCCCAGCCAAACCTTCCCAACTTTTTCCAAATCCACTTTTCATCATGTTTCACTTCTCATCCAACACATACCTAAATATTTAAACTCAGGCACTTATCAACTGCTCATCATCTAACATAACTTCACACTGAGGACTACACAGTCCTCACTCACAACCATAACTTACTCTTATCTACGTTTACTTTCAAACCCCCTCCTTTTACATACCCTGCCAAATCTCTCCACCAATCCCAAACTCTCTTCAGACTCTCCACACAGAACAAATCATCCGCATACAATAAGGTAGGGCACCCTCCACTCCTCTCCATTCTCCATCACATTCTAACACCATTTCCTGCCATCCCCACCTCAAATTCTTTCTCATAACCCCATCCATATACACATTGAATAACCAAAAGGAGACAACACAACCCTGTCTCCTCCGCTATTAATCCTAAACCAATCACCATTGACACCATTATTCTTACACACTTCCTATCGTCATACATACTTTTGATTCCATTCAGAAGCCTACCACCAACATCATATATGCTAATACCTGCCATAAAGCTTCCCTATTAACTCTATCGACGCCTGTTGTAAATCCATAAAACCTAAATATAATTTTATTCTTCTTCTCCTCATTTTCTCAATTTTGTTTCAATGTAAAGATTTGATCCACACATCCTCTACCACTCCTAAACGCACCTTGTTCTTCACTAATCAGTCCCTCAATCACTCGACGCACTCTTTCGACCAAAATACCAGCATTTACCTTCCCTACAACCTTAATAAACTTATTCCCCTATAATTTCTACAGTTCCCCCTTTTCTCCCTTACCCTTATACAAGGGTACTATTACCGCTCTCCTCCAAATCCCTTGGAACTATACCTCCATAAACCTTTATTACACAACTTCCAAATCCAATCAATCACCATCTAGCCTCCGCTCACCCAGTCATTTCACTAGTAATTTCATCTATACCTGCAGATTTACCATTCTTCAACTATATATATATATATATATATATATATATATATATATATATATATATATTTTCAATTTATATATATATATATATATATATATATATATATATATATATATATATATATATATATATATATATATATATATTAAAATATAAAAAGAAAAAAAAATTTAATGATCATTTTTATAAAAAAATTTATTATATTTATTAAATAAAATAATAAGGGATCGATACTTTTAATAAAACAATGGCGATATATCGATGTGGGGGTTTTAACGGAAAGAAGATAAATATATATATTTATATACATATATATATCTATATATATATATATATATATATATATATATATATATATATATATATATATATATATATATATATATATATATATATATAGATATATATATATATATATATATATATCAGTAGCGTTTTCTGATTGAGATAGAGATTGTGGTTTAAAAATATACATACTCATATATATAACAACATATATATATATATATAATATATATATATATATATATATATATAACTATACTATATATATATATATATATATATATATATATATATATATATATATATAAATATATATATATATATATATATATATATATATATATATATATATATATATATATATATATATATATATATATATATATATATATATATATATATATATATATATATATAACATATATATATATATATATATATATATATATATTATATATATATATATATATACATATATATATATATATATACATATATATATATATATATATATATATATATAACATATATAATAACTAAATATATATATATCTTTATATATATTTATATATATATATATCGTTATAAT
>JABUQX010147283.1:0-7500 GCA_015478945.1 Trachelipus rathkii
TGTGTTCGGAAAGCCGGACTATGAATGTGAAGTCATAAAATGAGAAACCCAAAAACCGAAGAGTAAATTAGAGGAAAATTGGAAAATATTGGAAGTGTGGGAAACCTGGAATACCTGTATTTATAAAAGGTCATTGTTGTATTAGTCTAATATTTAAATTTTTCTCCTTTTAGTGTTCTGGACTTTCTTTATCTTCTAATGCATGTTTCTAATTAATTCTGAAGGTTGGGTAAAAGATATATGGAAGGGTGATAATTACTTGCTCACAATTAATTATGGCTTCCACATTCTTTTCAGTCTCCAGGGTCTACCAATGTGGACTGATAATGTTAATAAGTAATTAAATGAAAGCTTGTACGCACAAGCATGTGTGCCTAAGATCCTGTACACCTGTGTATCTATGTACAATCCTTTAACATTATTTCAATGTATTACCAAGCCATCTCTTGTATAAAAGATTGTTAGAGAAAGCTTCCCCAAAAGGGAGGAGCCAGATTTGAATGGAAGATGCGAGGGTGTCTCAAACGCTCGCAACATCAGGGACTTGGCTCCAATACAGTGCCAATGACGCTGCTCCCACTCCTTCCTTATTACATAATTACTAATAACTCTTTAGAAACTATACAATCATAATTAACAATCCTTTATTATTGTTCTCGTTGTCAAACGAAACATATTATGAAATATCTACTTGTGAAATTTCCGTTATTATTTGATCTGTTTAATAAACTCAAAGAAACAATGCAATCTCATTTCAACCACAGATGGGGTTAATTACATCTCATTAATATTTTGTTTGCTAAATTTATTTATTCTCATATATATATATATATATATATATATATATATATATATATATATATATATATATATATATATATATATATATATATATATACATATATATGTATATATATATATATATATATATATATATATTATTATTATTATTATTATTATTATTATTATTATTATTATTATATTATTATTATTATTACTATTATTATTATTATTATTATTATTATTATTATTATATTTATATATTATTATTATTACATAATACTATTTTTATTATATTATTATTTTTGTTATTATTATTATTATATATATATATATATATATATATATATATATATATATATATATATATATATATATATATATATATATATATATATATATATATATATATATATATATATATATATTATACATATATATATATATATATATATATATATATATATATATATAAATATATATATATACATATATATGTATATATATATATATATATATATATATATATATATATATATATATATATATATATATATATTATATATATATATATATACGTACATTATTAAAAACATATATATCATATATATATATATATATATATATATATATATATATATATATATATATATATATATATATATATATATATATATATATATATATATATATATATATATATATATATATATATATAAGAAAGAGTGAAAAGTTAAGTGACCAAGGTAATAAGGATAAGTATTTAAGAGCGCTTGCTAGTAAATTAGTTGAATGTGAACAAGTTGGAACTGAACAAATCTGGAAGCAAATGAACAAAACGGTTGTTATCAGTACAAAAGAAGTATGTAGATGTGCTAAAGTAGGAATTAAGAGTGTTAACAGTGAGTGGTGCAATGAAGAGGTGGTGCAAGTGTTCAAAAGTAAAAACAAGAAGCGTGGTTGAATGTAAAAGCCAATTATAAGGTTTCAAAAGAAAGAAGTTTCGAATTATCTAAGAAGGTAAAAAGGAATACCAAAAGATGCATACGCAGGAAGAAAAAAAAGAGTTCAATGAACACTTTGGAAAGAGGATGAATGGGGATTTACAAAGGAATAGGAATCTCTTCTGGAAGGAAGCACGAAAGGTTAAGAATGAGAATAAGGGGAATCTGCTTAAAATAATGAATTTGGATGGTGCTTTCGTAACTGAAGAAATGGATGCGAAGAGAGTATGGAGGAAACACTTTGAAATCTGAATAACATTGACAGTAATGAAGGGTGATAGTGAATGTGTGTGGGTTTGATGGTGCCTTTAGGAATAGGTATTTTGCAGATGAGGTCATTAGTTAGGAGGAGGTAATGGCTAGAGTAAGAAAGTTGAATAGTAAATCTACAAGTATAGATGAAATTACTGGTGAAGTGATCAAGGACGGAGGCGAGATGGTGAATGAGTGGATTTGTAAGTTGTGTAACAAAGCCTTTATGGTGGGTGTAGTTCTGAGAGATTGGAGGAGAGCAGTAATAGTACCCTTGTATAATGGTAAGGTGGATAGATAAGGGTAACTGTAGGAATTATAGGGGAATTAGTTTATTGAGTGTTGTAGGGAAATATATGCTGGTATTTTGGTCGATAAATGCGTCGAGGGACCGAAGAACTGATTGGTGCGTTTAGAATTTGTAGAGGATGTGTGGATCAAATCTTTACATTGAAACAAATGATTGAGAAAATGAGGGAGAAGAAGAATAAATTGTATTTAGGTTTTATGGATTTGAAGCAGGCGTATGATAGGATTAATAGGAGAGTTCTATGGCAGGTGTTAGTGATATATGGTGTTGGTTGTAGGCTTCTGAATGGAATCAAAAGTATGTATGACGATAGTAAAGTGGGTGTAGGAATAAATGGAGTTGAAAGTAATTAGTTTAATATTAATAGCGGAGTGAAGCAGGGATATGTTATGTCTCCTTGGTTATTCAATTTGCATATGAATGGGTTATAAAAGAATTAGAGGTGGGGTGGCAGAGAATGGTGTTGGAATAATTGAGAATGGAAGATAGTGGAGGGTGCCCTACTTATTATATGCGGATCATTTGGTTTTGTGGTGAATCTGTAGAGAGTTTGAGATGATTGGTATAGAAATTTGGCCGGGTGTGTAAAAGGAGGGGTTTGAAAGTAAACGTAGATAAGAGTAAGGTTATGGTTGTGAGTGAAGACAGTCCTTGGTTTGAAGTTATGTTAGATGGTGAGCAGCTGGAACAAGTGTCTGAGACTAAATATTTAGGATATATTTTAAATGAAAACGAAACTGATGGCGCAGAGTGTAGTAGGAAAGTTGTGAATGGCAGGAAGATGGCTGGTGCAATTAAATCGCTGGTGGATGTAAAGGGACTAAGTCTTGAGTCCGCTAGGGTTTTACGTGAGGGTATGTTGTTACCTGTGTTAAGGGGAGTCATTATCCCAAAATTCATTTCCTTCAAAACGATAAAAGAAAATGTTTTTTTGATGAATAACTTTGGTATCTTTAATTTTATGGGAGAAACTTTTTTTGGGGGGGGGATGGGGATATTTTTGATTTTAGATTTTCCACAAATATGGCAATAAAATATTTTTCATTTTCAAGATATTTCAATGCTTTTTGCACTAAAATACTCCAATTTTGTGTAGTAATAATTTTCATTTAGACACCTTATTTATTTATTTATTATTTTTTTTTTTTATTTTTTTTATTTTTTCTGAAAAGTACTTTCAAAATTTTTGAAGGAAAAACAATCAATGACATGGCTGACACCACCTTACATTATACCAAAACATTTAATATAAACGTCAATCTGTTTATGATTTTATATGTAAGGTTGGTACTAAATTTGAAGGAAATAAAACTTTTTTTTAATGAATTTTTTTGTGATCTCATGTAAGGAAAAAATGAAGTGTTAGAAAAACACAAATAAACATTTGGAAATATTATTTCTTTCTTTATTCTCAAATATATATATATATATATATATATATATATATATATATATATATATATATATAAAGTAGCCAGCAGGTATATATATATATATATATATATATATATATATATATATATATATATATATATGAGTTCCAAGCACCCTTCTATGGATTTAAATAAGTACCGAGTTTCTAAGCAGTGATATCGAAGAAGGTGACTTGAAAACTGTTCCGAGATGTCCTTCATGCTGTTCTGGGGTCGATGATAGAGCCTCCATTACATTATCTAACGGCTGCGCTGTTGTCAATGGTTCGAGTCCTGGCGCGAGTGAATTTTTTCTTCGTCTTATTATTGCAAATTTGTCGCAACAAGTATATTGTGCCCATGTTGGCTTGCTTGACTTTGGTTGGTTGCTCCTGTAAGCACCAGTAGAATGCCGTGTAACCCCAAAAGGGGTTCCAAACACCCTTCTGTGGATTTAAATAAGTACTGAGTTTCAAAGCAGTGATAACGAAGCAGATTTGAAAACTGTTCCAAGATGCCATTTTTCCTGAGGAGGCAAATCGGACTATTGGTAGTGCCACCTGTAAATTGTCTAACGGCGACGCTCTTCGAGTCCTGGAGCCAGTGAAATTTTTCTTCGTCTTATTATTGCAAGTTTGTCGCAATAAACATGTCGGCGTGCTTGACTTTTGTTGGTTGCTTCTGTAACCCAGGAGCACCTCAGCAGAATGCCGTGTAGCCCCAGCAGGGGTTCCAAGCACCATTCTGTGGATTTAAATAAGTACTAAATTTTAAAGCAGTGATATCGAAGAAGGAGACTTGAAAACTGTTCCGAGATGCCTTCTTTTTCTGGAGAGGCGGATCGAACTAGTGGTAGAGCCTCCTGTACATTATTTAAAGACGACGCTGTTGTCGGTGGTTTGAGTCATGGAATGAGCAAAATTTTCTTTCGCCAAATTATATATTAGGTTTGGTTAGGTTATGTTCGGTAAATACACCCCTCCCCCCCCTCCAGAAAGATTTGGTACAAAGGTTGTGTACAAAGCACGGAGACAGGTAATACTAGCTGTCTCCGTTTGTATGACGTAATACTACACAAAATAATAATAAATAATAATAATAATAATAATAATAATAATAATAATGAAAAACGTCATTTCCGGTGCAGCTTTGTTAAAAATAGATTAGGTTATGTTATGTTCGGTTAGGTTAGGTTAGATTATGTTAAGTTAGGTTAGATTAGGACCCACCCCCCCTCCCATACTTACTCGATTAGATTTCATGAGTGTTTTCTTGTCTTCATTAGATGATTGTAAAAAACAGCGAAGGAAGAACCGAATATCGTAATGAATATAATTACATCTACGACAAACAGTCCCTCTATCATGTTTTTTTTTCCTTTATTCAAAAAGCAGTACATAAATATAAAAAGTACAATCAAAAATTAAAATTAGCCTTCCTCTTTTTTAAGATGAAAGTGAACCATAGCAACATCTTGACCAAATAGGTCAATACAATACTTAATATTAATAGCATAAACAGTATCCTGAACACCGGTGACTTCAGCATTATCATAATATGATGCCATTTCAAACTTACCATATGAAACATTTAATGTTTCAGTTGAAAATAATTTTGAATTACTAGCCACAACAGTTTGTGTAGCTTGGTCAGCAAATACACCTATTTTAGGCCTACATCTTAAAATACGTTTAAAATGAGTTAATGGTAAATGAGTCCTAGATGCAGCTTTAGACTTAATAACATCAGTACCGTAGGTTACAAATTGATCAGAATTAAAGCAAGATTTAAATTAAGGGGAACTAGTTTGTTTTTGGTTCCAAACCTGAAGTTAAACAAATACCTTCAACAATAATATATCTAACATTAAACCACTTATATAATTGAATAAACTTCTTTTCAGCATCACTTAAAGTGTGCAAACCTAAATCAGCTGTGAACAGGGTCTTTTTAGAAAACACCTTTGTATGTTCACTAGTAAACATAATACTATGCCGAGCTGGCTTCGTGTACTTGCTCAGGTTCCCTCGCCGATTCCGCCGGTATGACATCCTCTTGCTCCTCATCGATGAGCGGTATCTTCTTCCTCTCCACGAAAGAGAATAGCGTTGAAATTGCCGTCGTCGATACATCATTACTGGCTTTCTCTATATTATGAATGTCCCAGCGATCTTCTGATAATTTGTTTTTGTCAGGATAGAAATTTGCAAACACCACCACCGGTCGAGACTTGAATGATACTATACGACCTTCATATTTTCCAGTCGTTATATAACCATTCTTACAACGTTCGAGCGTCTGATAATTAAATTCAGCCGCTGAATTCCTTGTAACATCAAACACTATTCCATTGAATGTTGGTGGCAATAACATGGCGATGTCGCGCGTAGCGGTGACGCCATCACTAAGGAAATAACCGTAACACACACGGAGATATGAAGTATTATGTTTACTAGTGAACATACAAAGGTGTTTTCTAAAAAGACCCTGTTCACAGCTGATTTAGGTTTGCACACTTTAAGTGATGCTGAAAAGAAGTTTATTCAATTATATAAGTGGTTTAATGTTAGATATATTATTGTTGAAGGTATTTGTTTAACTTCAGGTTTGGAACCAAAAAAAACTAGTTCCCCTTATTTTAAATCTTGCTTTAATTCTGATCAATTTGTAACCTACGGTACTGATGTTATTAAGTCTAAAGCTGCATCTAGGACTCATTTACCATTAACTCATTTTAAACGTATTTTAAGATGTAGGCCTAAAATAGGTGTATTTGCTGACCAAGCTACACAAACTGTTGTGGCTAGTAATTCAAAATTATTTTCAACTGAAACATTAAATGTTTCATATGGTAAGTTTGAAATGGCATCATATTATGATAATGCTGAAGTCACCGGTGTTCAGGATACTGTTTATGCTATTAATATTAAGTATTGTATTGACCTATTTGGTCAAGATGTTGCTATGGTTCACTTTCATCTTAAAAAAGAGGAAGCCTAATTTTAATTTTTGATTGTACTTTTTATATTTATGTACTGCTTTTTGAATAAAGGAAAAAAAAACATGATAGAGGGACTGTTTGTCGTAGATGTAATTATATTCATTACGATATTCGGTTCTTCCTTCGCTGTTTTTTACAATCATCTAATGAAGACAAGAAAACACTCATGAAATCTAATCGAGTAAGTATGGGAGGGGGGGTGGGTCCTAATCTAACCTAACTTAACATAATCTAACCTAACCTAACCGAACATAACATAACCTAATCTATTTTTAACAAAGCTGCACCGGAAATGACGTTTTTCATTATTATTATTATTATTATTAAATATTATTATTATTATTACGAATATTAAATTATTGAATTCTAACTAAATAATAAATATTATATATATTAGGTTTGGTTAGGTTATGTTAGGTAAATACACCCCTCCCCCCCTCCAGAAAGATTTGGTACAAAGGTTGTGTACAAAGCACGGAGACAGGTAATACTAGCTGTCTCCGTTTGTACCGGATGTGACGTAATAATAATAATAATAATAATAATAATAATAATAATAATAATAATAATAATAATAATAATAATAATAATAATAATAATGAAAAACGTCATTTCCGGTGCAGCTTTGTTAAAAATAGATTAGGTTATGTTATGTTCGGTTAGGTTAGGTTAGATTATGTTAAGTTAGGTTAGATTAGGACCCACCCCCCCTCCCATACTTACTCGATTAGATTTCATGAG
>JABUQX010147283.1:17500-25000 GCA_015478945.1 Trachelipus rathkii
TAAATATTTATCATCAAATAATTTATTGTGAAGTAATTTTATGTTGCCATCTGTTAATTTGCTTTCATTTTTTATATTTCATATTTTAATTTTATTATTTATTTTGTCAAAATTAATTTTATTTCCATTTAAGTTCTGAGGAGGAGACGTTGTACTAGTCTCGAAACGTAAACTACTGTTTAATTTTTAATATTTTGATTTCCCTGTTTAGTTCTTAAGTGGTTTTAAATTGTTTCTTTACATTTTAAGAGTTTGAGCTGTTTTAAAACTCTCTAAAGATTTTTGTATATATATATATATATATATATATATATATATATATATATATATATATATATATATATATATATATATATATATATATATATATATATATATATATATATATATATATATATATATATATATATATATATATATATATATATATATATATATATATATATATATATATATATATATATATATATATATATATATATATATATATATATATATATATATATATATATATATATATATATATATATATAATTTTCATATTAAAATTTATTAATTTATATTACAATCACTACGATAATCCCCCAACCTCCTATAACATCTGTAAAACACATAGTCCGACAAATATCCTTTTCACCCAATCAAACATTTTTCCCCTAAAAAAAAGTTCGCATCCCTCCAAAGACAAAAAACCAAGACATCATTGAATGTGTATACCAGGTGCTATGCAGTTGCTGCAACTCGGTATACTTTGGCAAAACTAACGACCCCAATAGACGTACATACCAGCATAAATACGACTTAAGAATGGATAACTTAAATAATAAAATATCTATAATTAAACCAATTATACACAGATCCTACAAAATAGCATCTAATTGGAATCTCTTTACTAAAGAAATAAAAAGAATAAGTGAGCAATTAACTAGTAAGATTTTGCTCAATATTTAATAGACAAAACGCTGAAAACACATTGAATATATTGACTGATTCTAAAGATAAACAAGTTAATAATGGTAGTAAGGGGCGCGCTTCCGACAGGAGAAATGGCAGGTGGAAGTTGCAAACAGATGCTGGAAAGCAACATTTGTAAAATTTTGCAGCAAAATGTTTTTCAGGTTTGAAGTGACAATGATGGGTTTCCAAGGTCGGAGAGACTGTTTCTAAGGCCTGGAAGACCGTTTTGGAGGCTTTTGAGCTTCTAAACGGCAGGAAATTCCGTCATGTTGGCAGCTGCGGGAAATTTTCATCAATTCGTTAGATTTTGACACTTGATGTGTCAAAGTTAGCATTTCTAAGGACGGTGAGACCAATTTTAAGGTCTGAAAGAACGTTTCTAATATTTTTAACCTAAACTTTGAGGTTTAGCCCACAAAAGGGAGGTTTTAGGTTCCTAGAAAGATTTAAATGATCGCTAGACCATTTCTCATGATTCTAATCGATTTATCTTGGTTTTTTACCTCCAAATCAACATTTAAATCGTCTTTTAATTCAATAACAATCGAAAGAAAATCATTACTATTATTTAGAACTCACTCGATATAATCGCTGTAGTAATAAACAGAAGATGAACACAAACCCCGCCTCTTTATTTCCACCTCAATTTAGGGGAGTTCAAGTTGACGTATCCCTCTCAAACTTCCTACCCCAATAGCTGGTGCTGTCATCTTGGCAGAGCTTCGGTTGCATGTCACTACTCCCAATCCAAGGGGGCGCTGAGCCCTCCCACCAAGTATGAAAAGGCCATAGATAAAAAATAAATAGCCAAACTAGGGCTTGTTACGTTAGACAATGTTCGGTTGATATGTTTGGTCCATGAAGGATATATCAAAATTAGGCTAAACGACAATTAGTTAGAGAATCAACCGTATAATTGAGCTAAGTTTCAAATTTTGTGCAACATTTGGTAGTTGCCATAGTGATCATCTATATAATTATTTGTTGAATACACCTATTAAGGGTAAAACCCCATTTTTGGGGTTCAGGTCCCCATCCCATGTCTCATGTGGGGACCTTACCACTTCTGATTCCTCTGAAATCATCCTCCGTCATCGTTCCTTCATCTTCTTCTGCTATACATTCCATTCATTTCTTCTTCTGCTATGCACTCTCTGCCTTTCGTCTGGGACTTCCTCCGGAGGGTGCTCAGGTTGTTCGTAGGAACTTGAAACCTCAAAATCGGATTCTACGGGTTTGTAAACTTATACATTGACGTCAATATTGTGTTGATAAGCGTATGTTTGCTAACTTAGTATCTCACCAGCCCCAGCACCGGCTCCGCCTAGGGCTCTGGCAATATCTCATTCGCTCCGGCACATGAGACTTCTTCTTATTCCTTCTTCATCCTTCCTCATTCTTATCCTGCGTTCCATTCTGTGCTTTTCTTCCGGCTCCGTCACATGAGTCAACTCAGGCTATGCTTCATTCTTTAACCTCGATTCATCCTCCGAGTCCTGTTGGGTATTTATTTTTCGTCTACCTACGGCCACTTCATACTTGGCAGCTAAGCACCCGCCCCTTTGGATAAGGCGAAGCGGCGTGCAACCGAGGCTCTGCCAAATGGCACCACCAGCTATTAGGGTATCAGGTTTGGAAGGGATAAGCAAATAGAACTCCCCCAAATTCAGGGGGAAATAAAAAAAAAGCAGCGGGGCTTGTCTGCATCTTCTGTTTATCACTATAGCAATTATATTGAGTGTCAAATATAATAGTAATCATTTTCTTTCGATTGTGTTTTTAAAGTAATAAGTCAACCAATGCAAGTAGAAAGACGTTTTAAATATCGATTTGACGGTAAAAGACCTACAAATCGATTGGAATAATTAGAAATGGTCTAGGGATCATTTAAAACCTTCTAGGAACCTAAAAATCTCTTTTGGGTGCTAAACCTCAAAGTTCAAATACAAAGAACTCAGGAAAATGGTCTTCCAGACCTCAAATTCAGCCTCACTGACCTTAAAACCCTAAATTGACAATCAGGTGTCAAATTCTGACAAAGTGATGAAAATTTCCAAGTCAGCTGCCAACATAACTTGAATTTCCTACCGTTCAGAAGCTCAAGAGACTCAGAAAACGGTCTTTCAGGTCTTTGAAATGGTCTCTCCGACCTTGAAAACCTATCCTTGTCACGTCAAGCCTGAAAAACCTAATGTTGCAAAATGTTGTAGATGTTGCTTTGGAACGTCCGTTTGCAACCTACCCCTGCCATTTCTCCTATCGTAAGCGCGCCCCTTACTACAAATAGTAACTTTGATCTTCTATTACAAGAGAGAAGTGGATGGCCCAATAAATGAAGAATAGTCAAAATTAAAGCTATTTTAAAGAAACACATTAAATGCAAAAATAATGAAGCCATCACTGTAAGAAGCCATTAAGGCCTGCAAAATTTTCTTCTTGTTTAGTGGTCGTGGTGTCCATCTGCTCGTGAGTATACCAATATCATGTACCAATTCTCTTGAAATGAAAGTGAATATGACGCCAATTATATTGGCTATACGACGAATATACTTCCTTATAGCGTAATATTGCAAACAAGTACAGACCAAGTAAGATACAGCATCATATGCGGGTAGAACATGCAAAATCACAGAACAACAACAATATGTTGCATAAAAAGAAAGATTTTTTTTTTATTTTAGGCTGCCGGAGTCCCTTCTTATAAAAACTTAGACCAGATATTAGCATCAAATATAACGAGATATCCGATCACCTTAATATTATTACTTGAGAAGAAAGAAAGAAAAAAAGACACGAAATAAATTGGGAAATTTTTAAATTTCGTATATTTTACATAGTAGTTTTAATCTTACTTATTATATTTGTAATAATTGTATTATTTTAATTTTAATTATAGCCTCGTTGTTAAAATAAAGTCATACATATCCTTGAAAATGTCCAACGTGAGTGGACAAAAGCTCGGATTTGAACCGAGCTTTTGTTTTACTCAAGAATTGTCCTGAAAAAAGTTACCGAAAATGTTAGGAAGATTTTTAAGTTTAGAAAATCTTGCAATAATAATAATAATAAAATAATAATAATAATAATAATAATAATAATAATAATAATAATAATAATAATAATAATAATAATAATAATAATAATAATAATAATAATAATAATAATAATAATAAAATAATAATAATAATAATAATAATAATAATAATAATAATAATAATATTAATAATTATTATAATCATAATAATAATAATAATAATAATAATAATAATGATAATATCAAAAATAATAATAATAATAATAATAATAATAATAATAATAATAATAATAATAAAATAATAATAATAATAATAATAATAATAATAATAATAATAATAATAATAATAATAATAATAATAATAATAATAATAATAATAATAATAATAATAATAATAATAATAATAATAATAATAATAATAATATTAATAATAATAATCACACTTCCACAAAAGGAATTGTCGTAAGCTCTGTTTTGTAGTCCTAGCTAACAGGGTTGTGGAGTCGGTTCAAAAAAATTCTGTCTCTCACTCCGACCTGACCTGACTCCACCCGACTCCGACCCGATTCCGACCTGGACCCGACTCCAGCCCTCTTCAAATTACCGACCCAACCTGACCTGACCTCGACATCTTGAAAATTACCGACTCAACTGACCTGACTCACCCTTGAAAATTACCGACCCGACCTGACCTGACTCACCCCTTTTGAAAATTACTGACTTTGACTCCTGACTCCGACTCCGACTCCGACCCGACCCGACTCCGACCCGACTCCCTTTCAAAATTGCCGGACCTGACCTGACCCACTCTCTTCAAACCACCGACTCAGACCTGACTCCGCGACTCCGACCCGACTCGACCCGACCCGACCCGACCCACCCCGCTGTAGCGATGGTTACATCCATCTCCAGTTAAATGAGACACAAAGCTTCTCCCTTCATAGCTTGTGAGATTTTATTTCAAAGATGAATAAAGGACTTTTCCAAAAGTTTCTGCAAAATCTAAAATTTCAAAAGACACGCGATATTTCGACTAATAACAGTAATAATCATCTTCGAGTGGTTAAAATCTATTTTGTGGATTCTAGCTATTTTATAAATTTTACTTTTAATGATTTCACGAATAAATTAATTTATTTATATATTGCCAAAATTTTATATATTTCGAGTGTAAAAGTAAAAATTATGTAAAGGGCAGAATCCACAAAATAGATCTTAGTCACCCGAAGACAATTAATGCAGTAAGTAATCCACATATCACGTATCTTTTCAGAAGCCTTCAAGATTTTGCTGAGGAAACCTTGGAAGAATCTAACTACTTCGTTTCGAAAGAAATTAAAATCACCGAAGTTGTCATGAGAGGAGAAGTTTTGGGGCTCATTTTTGGCCGGAGATGGATGTAACGCCATCAATTAAGATTACAAGACAAAACTTAAGACAACTCCTTTTGTGGAAGAATAATTATTTTCTATTCTGAATGGGATCAAGATAAAAAAGAATTTTTCAAGTTTCATTTGTTAAGATTTATTTAGAAAAAATTCGGTGGAATAACACTCGAAAAAATAATACACATATAAACACAATAATAATAATACACATATACACACGCACAGACACACACACACATGTCTACATACACCTATAGTCCTACACATTAATAATAATAATAATAATAATAATAATAAGAACACAAAGATTGATATTTATATATGTAATTACACTTTTAAAATAATAATAGTACTACAAATAATAATAATAATAATAATAATAATAATAATAATAATAATAATAATAATAATAATAATAATAATAATAATAATAATAATATTAATATTATTTATTATTATTATTATTTTATTATTATTATTATTATTATTATTATTATTATTATTATTATTATTATTATTATTATTATTATTATTATTATTATTATTATTATTATTATTATTATTATTATTATTATTATTATTATTATTATTATTTACAAAACAATAACAACAAAAATATAATAAATAGGATAAATAAATAAATAAGTAGGGCGAAAAAAAAACTACTTTTTTTAAAAAAAAATAAAAATTAATTTCCTTTTAGGAGTAAAATATTCTAGTAATAAAATTTATAATAAATATGAAGTTGTGGCAAATTAAAGATGGGCTACGGAAATGGATGGCTGCAAAATTCTTTCAATGTTTCATCAAACTAGGATTGGCTGATGCACTACACCGGTGCTGTGCGGTACACAATTCCACTTTCCCAGTGCGGTGCGGTACAATAAAAAATAACTGGTGATACGATGTGATTTGTAATGTGATCATTTCGTTATGGAGCTGTTCTGGGTGGAAAATTCTGGTGTTTATACAACCCTGCTATAAAGTATCTACTTTACTTCAAAAAATGTACATTAAAAAATAAAAGGAAAAAAAAATATTACTTGTTGTGACTTATTGGCATGATTAATACCTGTTATATTTTAAAATTTTCATTAGAAATTTTAATAAAAATAAACTATTAAATAAAAACTATTGTAACGAAATTAAAATTTAATAGAGAGAAAGAAATTACTAACAAAGAAAAATGGATATTTTATTATCAAACTAAAGTTCACTATACTATAATAATAATGCCAAAGTTTTATTCACATTGTAATCTGCAACTATTATAAAAAAAAAAAATTTGGAATTACTTGCAAATCGTTTCTAATAAAAAATAGAAATAATGGCAAAGCCGTAAAGCAGTGTTAGCTATCATAGGTATTATGAGCAATTTAATCCTTAAAAATTCATGTCCCTTCAATAATATATCTTAATTGTACACAACCTCAGCAGTATATCGTAATAAATTATATAGAATTGTATAAGCCATTGTTAATGAAACTTTTATATTTTCTCTGCTTATAAATCATAAGTTGAATCTATAGCTGACTCGACTCTTGTCGTATAGTAAATTATGAATAAAAATCTTATATTGTTTTGTGAAAGAACTAACAAAAGATATATATATATTATATATAAAATATATATATATATATATATATATATATATATATATATATATATATATATATATATATATATATATATATATATATATATATATATATATATATATATGCTATATATATATATATATATATTTCATATATATATATATATATATATATATATATATATATATATATATATATATAAATATTTATATTTATTTTTAGATATATATATAAAAATATATATATATATATATATATATATATATATATATATATATATATATATATATATATATATATATATATATATATATATATATATATATATATATATTTCATATATATATATATATATATATATATATATATATATATATATATATATATATATATATATATATATATATATATATATATATATATATATATCCGGGTATATAAATTTTATAAATAAATATCTATATATCTATATATTTATATATATATATGTATATAAGTTCTTATTTGTTTTATATACATATAT
>JABUQX010147283.1:27500-30604 GCA_015478945.1 Trachelipus rathkii
AAGTTATATATGCTCGTTTTTTATATTCCCATACCTTTCTATCGTAATTCTCAAGGCGATCCTTCGTGCTTTTGATTTTCCTATATGCTTGCTGCTCTTCCCCTAGTCTGCGCTCTACTGCCATTCTCAACCCTCTAGTATTCTTTCATGTTTTTGCCAAGTATCCAAATGAAATTCCCTATAGTTTTTACAGTCTCTTGTATCTTTTCCTTATATATGGAACTATAATTAATTTTCTCCATACTTCTGGTACTTCTCTCTCATTTCAATACCTATTGAATAATTTCAGAATTATTTCTTTCATTTTCTCTTCCCCCTTTTTTCATTAGTTATATGGGTATCCCATCTTTCCCCAGTTCCTCACCGCTCTTCATCGCTCTCAAAGCCACCTGCAACTCCTCCTTTGTGATTTCCTAGCCCTCCTCTTCCTCCCCTTCTACTATCTCTTCTACCCCTCCTCCACCTTTTCATTCACATTTAACAGTTCTCTGAGTTATTCCGTCCATTAATCCGTTTATGTCTGTTGATCTCACCAAAACTTATCCTTGTTTTTCCTTTGCTTAAACTTTCCTCTATACGTTTTTGCCAGTCTAAAATTCTTCTTCCTCTCTGTTCTCATATCTTCCATCATATCTCCCGCCTCTCTCTTTGCTGCCTCCTCTTTTACTTTTCACCCTTTCTGCCTGCCTCATTTCTTGACTCCACATACTGAGCCCTTGTCTGCGCATTTCTGTTTTTCAACCACCTTCTCATCAATACTGTTTTCCTTTTTATTGCCTCCTTCAGTTCTTTAGTTCACCATCTCGTGTGTCTTTTCCTCGTTCCTCCTACCCATATTTTACCCAGGATCTCCTCTGCTGCCTTTCTTATCGTTTTTGTATCTCCCCCGTCTCTTCTACTCCTTGTAATTGCTCTAGGTCCTCACTTATTTTTTCTGCATATTCCTTTTTCTTGTCACACTCCTTCAGTGATTCCACTCTAATCGCATTTCTCTTTTCTTTATTCTACAAGTTTTCTGTCTTCTTCTCCAGGTCCGTCACTAACAATCTATGGATCCAAATCCATTGTAACGCCAGGTATCACTTTCACATTCCTTATCAGCCCACTATCAGACGATATTATATAGTCTATAATAGAACTCTGATCGAATTCTCCCGTGTTCATGTTCCATGAATATCTTGCGAACGTATGGGACTCCCCCTGTTGGAAAAAGCCATTCATGATCTTCATTCCTTTCCTTAAATAGAAATCTATCAACACCTTACCTTCAATATTCCTTATCACCTTTTCATACTATATATATATATATATATATATATATATATATATATATATATATATATATATATATATATAGTAAAGAAAAAACAATTACGAGAAGATAATGAAAATCTGCCTCCTCTGGGTCGAATCACTGAATGTTGCGACTGAGAATAGCGTACTCGACACTTTACCGTTGAGCCATCTTCAAACCAAAAGTTTGATTCAAGAACAACTTTAAGCGCACGAGTTCCCTTCAAGGGACTAGCCTAAATTGTCTACAGGAAAAATGGTTGACAAGTCAGATAGTTGACACGACATTAGGTTAGGACAGGCGTTAGGTTGGGTTAGTTTAGGTTAAGTAAAGTTAGGTTAAGTTATGTTAGGTTAAATTTTGTTGGATTCGATAAAGAAACTAAATAACCAGATTTTTTTTTTTTGATTTTTTTACAAATGTTGACGACCATTTGACCTGTCGACCATTAATTTTCCTGTCGATCATTTTCCCCGTCGACCATTTGGTACTAGCTTCCCCGTCCAAAGATTTCAAATTATTTAAACATTGCAATAGCCACAATTAATAAGTTTGTAAAGAAAGAACAATTATGGATGCTAAAGAAAATTTGCCTCCTCTGTGGTCGAACCAGTGCATGTTGCGACTGAGAACAACGTACTCGAGACTTTAGCTTAATTGTTCACTCTTTAATAACTTATTAACTGATGTTATTGCAATGTTTGAGTAATATATATATATATATATATATATATATATATATATATATAATATATATATGTAATAATAATAATAAAATATATAATAATAATATAATATAATATAATATATAATATAATATATATATATATATATATAATAATATGTAATATATGTATATATGTATGTATAATAATAATAATATATATAAATAATATGTATAAAAATAAATTATATAATATATATCATTACATATGTATATATATTTATATATATAGATATAATAATAATATATATATATATATAATAACTATTTATATATAACTCCAATATATATATAATAATAATAATAATATAATAATATGTATATATATATATACGATTAATAATATATATGTAATAATATGTAATAATATAATATAACATAATAATATATATATATATAATAATATATATATATGTATATATATATATATATATATATATATGTATGGAGAGGGACGAGAGAGAGAGAGGAGGAGGCCGATGGATGAACAAGCGACGGAGGTACCTCCCACTGTGGCTTATGGTGTGTAGGGTATTTCCCATGACATTCCAGTGCCCAATAGTTCGCCTTTCTCCTTTGCGTTTATATACACTCCTCTTCCAAACAACACATTACAGACATTACCTTATATCCGTTGAATTACCCATAGCGTATGTTCTGCGTGTCGTAGAAGGCGACTAAAGGGAAGGTGGTAATAGAATTAGCTGCCCACTACCACTTATCTCTTGCTGGGTATGCTACTGCAGGCCTCGGACATGGTGGTGATCGCCGTAAGTGACCATGCATCTTTCTACGAAATTGTATGAATCGCTTGGGTACGTGGAATGTCAAAAGAATAAATGTCGAGGAGAAGAAGAGAAGTGATGGATATATTTAGAAAGGGTAAATTTGATTTGCTCGCTGTGACTGAAACAAAGATGAAAGGAAACGGTGAAGATGAGTTGTGTGGTGTGAAATGTGTGTGTAATGAAGTGGAGAGGAATGATAGGGGGAGAGAAGGAGTTGCGATTTTGATAAGTAGTATTTGGCACAGAGCTATGGTGGATTTTGTTTGTGTGAGCACTAGAATTCTATTGGTTAAAATTA
>JABUQX010147284.1:0-5000 GCA_015478945.1 Trachelipus rathkii
TGGTAAACTACCTAGTTTTATTTTTTTGTGGCATATTTTACACTCTATTAAAGATTTTGTAACATTATTAATAATAAAAAAATCTTTTACGAATGATGGCATTTTAAAACAATTTTGTGAAGTTATTATTATGACAAATCTGTAATCAATTAATGAATAAAATCTTTATCAAAATCTGTTAATATATATATATATATATATATATATATATATATATATATATATATATATATATATATATATATATATATATATATATATATATATATATATATATATATATATATATATAAAATTTTATATTAAAGTATTACATCTTATTTTTACAATTCTTTATAAAGGAAGGATTCATTAGAAATTCGGTTCCGGCCCGGGAATTTATTTTAGGATTCAGAAGCTAATTCAGTTAAAGGACGGCACCAAAATTTCCGTTCTGGTACACCCCCTAATATATATATATATATATATATATATATATATATATATATATATATATATATATATATATATATATATATATATATAGATATATATATATATATATATATATATATATATATATATATATAAATATGTATATATATGTTTATTTATAAGACTCTATTTTAGAGAAATTGATGACTCAGTCGTTCTGAGTCATTATATGGTGAGTATGCATGTAACTTAATCTAATAGAATTAACAAAACTTATAACCTGGACTTAGAGGCTGTGAGTAGGTTATCTTAGTTTGCTTACACAGCCTCTAAGTCCAGGTTAAGATAAGTTTTGTTAATTGTTATATTAAGTTACACAGCTTTTGTATTATTTTAATCTTGTAGTTTTCAGAGATATTTAATATATTAAATACATAAATTATTTTAAAAAAATAAAAATAAAATAAAGCACACTCTATGACATCTTTGCTAGCGAGAAAATAATTAATAACTAAACACAATTCGCAAATATGGACGAATTTTAATAGAAAAATTTAAAAAAAAGAGTAATTTTAGAAGTTTAATGAGCTTCACACCATAAGTAATTTTATAAATAGCGCTGTGACTGAGTCAATCTTCTCATGTACTCAGCATATAACTTGATGACTCGAGTCATCAATTTCAGAAAAATTGAGTCCTGATCAGAAACTTGACATTAAGGTGTATATATATATATATATATATATATATATATATATATATATATATATATATATATATATATATATATATATATATATATATATATATATATATATATATTATATATATATATATATATATATATATATATATATATATATATATATATATATCACCTGGGAATCTTCCTGATAGAAACAATAATCTTGGTCTTTTGGGTCCAATTCTTCCTCCTCTATTTCAATTTCGTGTTTGATGTCCATTTTAATACTTATTTTAATAGAAATATATTTCAAATAATTAATAACCTATAAAACAAAAAAGATTTTTCTGACAAATTTCTTTCAAACTAATTTAGACAAAATCTAATCAAAAGTTATTTTTTTTTTTAAATGGAGTGTGTGGCATTCAGTCTATGGCTGCAACTACACCAAGAAGTGGTCCTCACTTGCCTCTGCATGTCACCCCTAATCTCCCACATAGACACTAAACATCCAAAGTTCTATCCCCTTGTCATTTTGCAAATAATTCCCACGATCTGTTCATCTCTTAATGAATGTAATATATTGACTCCCCTCAGATGTCATATGCTTCCAAGCATCAATTCAATAGATTTGTAACCATATGAATAAAATTTGGAATTAGTTAAATCATTTTCTAGGGCCTATGTTGGGTGCATACAATGTCTTATGATGAAATTCAAACCAGGTTATTCTTTCCATTAGAGTATTTAACAGGAATTTATTCATAATTAATTCTAGAAACTGGAAATGTATTTTATATTAATTTACATTAAAAAAAAATTGATAATATGCAAATTAAATAATTATTATTGTTAATAATTTATTAAAAAATCAGATATAAATTCATGTAATAAGACCTTACTACATAATTATCGAATATGACTACATATGATGAATTCAGTTCTACTATACAATCAAGAAGGTAAAAAATATTCAATACTGATATGCACTGAAAGAGTAAACTCCTCATCACTCACAGGTTGAAGGGTACAGGCACTTTGCCCCCACAGACAAATGTTTATGTGCCTGTATTCAAATACAAGGTACAGAAAATGTTATTTCTCCATATTTTGAATATGAATATATTGAATATCAATATGTATAAATATTTTCTGATATTTTACCTACAATGTCATAGTACAACCAAATTCATGAAGATGTAGTCATGTTCATCAATGTTAGGCCTCATTACATAAATTTAAAATCAATTTTCAAAAAAATTAAATGATGCAATTTATTTAATTTGCTTTTCCAGCCCTATTTTAGGTGATTATTGAGTTCAACAGATTCTGACGAAATATCTATTTTTTTCCAATAATCATTTTTTTTTATATATCTTTCATCCCCATTTAAAAGTACTAAAATAGTGGTACCAAACCTCTCTCATATATAAATGTAATCAATCTACCAAAAAAAAATTTTGTTTAAATTCGTTTTAGGACCTATTAAGTTTAGGTTATGATAAGGGTAATAGTAATGCAGAAGGGCTTCATCCCCAATTTTTATAAAAATCGCAGGATATATATATACTCTAAAAAAAAATAGTAATTGAGAATAAAAAAAATGAAAATGACTGACGTCTTTAGGAAAAGTTACAGCCTCTTAAAGTTGTTAAAACTCCCATAGACTTTTCATTTTTGATCCTTCCAGATTAGGTCTCATTTTAGCAGGGTTGGCAAAAACCCAACCTAGCCGGGTTTTTGGGTGGGTTTTTGGGTTTTTTGGGTTTTTGAGTTATGAATTTTTAGATTTCATAAAATTCTGAATTATTTTTTTTTTCAGGAAAGTTAGTTTTGTGGCCTGTCGATAGTAATTAATAAAATTTATTTATATTAATATTTAATAATATTCACAGTATTTAAAGTAAACTAAAAAAATGCCCAAAGCTAGATGTCACTCTGGAGGAAGAATTAGATCCAATGAATGGAATGAAGTAACATTTCAGGATGAGGAACCAAATAGGGTGATTTGTAATTACTGCCATGAAAGTATTATTAGAAAAATTGAAAGAGTTAAGGCTCATCTTGAAAAGTGTAAACTTAAAAGAACACATGAAGATTCCTCCGTTATATCTGAGGCTTCTGAGTTTGAGCATTCCATAATTTCTGATTTAAGCATCAGAAGTAATACAGGTCATAGAAGTGATGAAAGTTTAGTAGAACCAAGTACATCTGCATCATTTTGCTTTAGCTCTTCTACACCAAAAATCAAGAAGCAAAAAACGCTATCTAATTTTGTTGTTGTTACTAGACCTGATGAAAAAGAAAATCTTGATTTAAATATAGCCAAATATATTTTTTCCTGCAATATACCTTTTAGCACTGTTGAAAATAATGAATTCAAGACCATGATTAGAACTCTTCGACCTGGCTATGAACCTCCAAATCGTAAATCTATTGGATCTACTTTACTTGCAAAGGTAAATGAAGAAGCAATAAAACAGGGTTCACACTGAAATTTTGAATTTGATTTCCCTGACATTCCCTGACCAGCGTGTTCGTTATTTTTGGCGTATAAAATATCTATTAATCCTTATTGCAGCCTATATACTCAGTTCATACATTAAATTATTGAAAATTTACTTTAGAAACTGTTCATCATCATGGATGAATTTAAAAAAATATTTTTTTTTTTTTTTTAGTGATCAGCCTAACCTTCCCCATAGCCGTCCAACACACTCCTTTTTTATTTTTTCCAAAAGTAAACAGTTTTATTTATACAAAAAGAAAATAAATTAAAAGCTTACATTAATAGCCTAGGTGAATAACGTCCACTGTGATCACAAAAGTTCGTGGGAGATTTAGGTTAACTTTTTCTTCTCTCAAGCATCTGAATTTTTGATTTTTATAGCGTCTTCTTCTGTCAAAAGCTTTCAGTTTTAACATTCTTTGCTCTTCAAGTTTATAGATCTGTATGGATAATTTTCTTTCTTCCTTTTATTCTCTTCTTCTTTTGGTTCTGTTTGACTCTTTGAGATGTTCTTCTTATAGCCTCTCCTGGGCAGCTCTTACATTTGTCAACATTTATTGAGTGAAAGGAACTTTGAATACTCTCATGAGATCTTATAGCATTGTACAGCTCTGTTCTTTGAGAAATCAGACCAAGTTCTTTCAGATTCTCCACTAAAAATGTATTTTATAGAAAACCCTCCTTCCACTGTCGCATTTCTACATGTGAAAATATCAGTCCTACTTTAATAATTTGCCACAATTCCACATTACATTGATCATTGGTTCCCAGGTACTATAGAAGAAAAAAATAATCAAGTCTCTTAAAAAGACAGTCACCATCCAAAAATATTTTGAATTTTTAATTCAAAGGGTGAAGATAAACTTCACTGCAAAGTGAGGAAGTGTATTGTGCTTTGCTTTCTAGAAAAATAAAGGAGCAAGTCCATGGTTAATCACATATTTACATTTCTTATTTAATTTTAAAATTTAAAGCTACCGCACTATCTGGAAACGTTAATTTAAATGTTTCCCCTATATCTACACACGAGTTTAAGACATTTTATCATCCACCACCTTTAATGCCCATAGTATTTCAGATCTTGCAACATCATCTTTAATGCAAAAGATGAAACTGATTGATAAACTGGTTTTGGTTGGTTATTAATAGAACACTCAGGGTCATTTACAATCGGTTGAGTATGATTAGAAGTTGATGGAATGGCATAATTTCAGTGCACACACTTTCACTAATATTTGTATTAGAACACATAACAAAAATTTTTCAATGATGATTGGTCCTGCTGAGTTTTAATTAAATTCAAATGAGTTTCCCCTCTTGAATGTGAAACTTGGGCTTGGCGTCCCATGTTTGATAGATCAAAGTTCTTTTTACATACTTTACAGTATGCCT
>JABUQX010147284.1:10000-22500 GCA_015478945.1 Trachelipus rathkii
TATTCCCACGTTTGCACTAGGCTATGTGAAATTATTTAGTCTACTAGCAATGTACCAAGTCCAAGTTCAAGTTATTACAAATCATTTCTTTCTTTTATTCTCTACATGGATCTTCACAGATTGGGGGTGGGGTGCACAACATGCACCAGAAACAGTAATTAAGTACAAGAATGTGACCCCCAAATTAAAAATGCCTCCCCATATATTTAAGTGCAGCCCATTGCAGCCAATCTCCACCCTAATTTCTGGCACTTTCACACCCACCCCCACCCCTACTGTGGTATCTCATCAATGCAAGGGTTCGTCGACTGGGCCAGACCCACAACCATGACCCCATCACAAAACCACACCATTTACTTCTATTATGCACAATTCTTTTAACTTCTGCTAAATTCACATTCGTTACTTTCAGACACTCTTTACTAACTCAATACAGTTTCTATATTTCTAATGCCTTTCTATTTGCATATTGATATATCGATTATCCCAATATCACTTTCAGTCTATCAGTTCTCAAAATGGTGCCACAATTGTGATGGTGCCATCCATGTTTAATAAATTGGTGTGCCTTATCTTAGAAAAATATTTAGGATTTTATTTATTCAAGCTAATTCTACAGATCAAAAGCCGTCTGCGATTTTAACAATTTCTGCAGAATACATTGCAAATGCATATGCATTAAAATAAATAAACATAAAATAAAGCCTATAAAACACCTTGAACATAATACTAAGGTAGCAACTCCACAACTTTTTCACATTTTTCATCCCCTAAAACGAAAACGGCTTTATCATAAACTATAAACTCCAAAGGATCAAAGCTATGACAATAAAAGCAAAGGTAGATTGAATTAGGACACAATCGCATGGTGCAACGACAGTCCTAGTTTGTTCAGTTTTTTGTTTTGTTTTGCTTTGTTTTTGATAGCGGACCTCACCAACGAAGGGCATATGCCGTCCCTCCAAGCAGACAAAATAGAAAATACTGCCCTTCAGGCTATCACGAGCTCAAGGCAAGTGAACCCACCTGCACGAGAGCCCGTGATACTCTCGAATTTGATTTGTATTTGTTTGTAACATCACAGTTCAGGAATTTATATTTTCAAGATTATAAAGCCATGACTAAATAATTTGTTAAGTCATAGTTGTCAAAAATAAATAATTACAATTTTATAGTTTTAAAATAATTTAAGCAATTCTGTATTAAGGCGTTTTCGTTTTTGTCATTTGAGCTTACAAACTGTAAGAATGCTTAAGTTTGCGTTCATTAAGTTAGATTTATGTTTTGTAAGAATGTTTACAAGACAAGGAATTTCCTCAATTCTATAAGGTTTCTATTTCCCGTGCTTAGCGATTTTAGAACGTGCTTACAAAAATTGAAAAAAACAAAGCAAATGTCAGCAGGAATTTCTTTTTTATTTACAATAGATAAGGAAGGTTTGTGAATAATGACTTTAAAAATAATAAGATTGTGTCAAATAGCTGTGTGATATTCATATTCTTTTCCCTGTTTGATATATTCGTAAAGAAATCGAGTGATATTGTTTTCACTACGTGGTAGGTCCATTTGAATTTATGGTGCTTCATTCAATAAAATCAGCTTCAAATCTAATTTCTTCCAAATCTTTGAAATCCATCACAATAGTTAATCAATTATCTGTAATTTAAACTATTTGTTATTTTTTATGTTTATTCCAAGTCGCCGGGTTCCAGCACAACAACTGAATCCATTTTTTAACCACCATGCACTCACGCTTGGTCCCTCTTCAAGGAGGGGGGCAGAAAATAAAATATAGAAAAACTCACCCAAGCATAGGTCTAGTGTAAATCTCTGGTGAGCCCAGACGAGGACTTTAAAGAGAGGAAGATTAAATACAGTTGGAGAAATAGAAGATGCCAAAGAGTTCCACAGAACAGAAAAAGTCACCACAAAGAATGAGTCTGGTGTTTTCGATACTCACGCAAAATTCATGTGAGAGCGTGGCACCCTTTGTGCTACGTGGGCGACGCAATGGTGGTGAAAGCGAGAGGCTAACTTCCCCGATCATCTGCCGTTGTAGTACTTACAGAAAAGAGATATTGCGCCAACGTCACTTCGTAGAGATAGAGGATCAAAGGAGTTTGAAAGTAGGGAACAGTTTATTAGACTCAACATTATCCAATAGAAGAGTGAAGCCGGAGCCACCCAAATATGAGAATAGTACTTCAAACAAGGGGGAATAAGGCCTTTAAATAACTGGATTACCTGTGCAGAGGAAAAATATTTCTGCAACCTGAACAGAAATCCCAGCTTCTATGAGGCCACCTTAGTGACCGTTGTAATATGAGGTTTCCAAGACAATTTTTTGTTTATGTTAAGACTAAGAAGGTTTATGTTGTTCATAGGTGAGACGTTAGAGCCGTCGAAGAAAATATGGAAGTTTGTAGGTGTTTTGGAGAAGGAGATATAAAGAAGTTGAGTTTCCAAAGAGTCGAATTTCGTATGTGGTTGTGACCTGGAAAATTCCATCCAGGTCGACAGAATAGAGATCTGAAAGCTGAAGACGAGAGGCAGCTCTAGATGCAAAAGGAACAAATTTGAAATGAGCAGAAAAATTTAAATTGAGTCATCGGAATAGAGAACAAAGCTAGAGTACAGCAAGGGACGCACATGCCACTAAAAATACAGACATACATAGAACAGCTTAGTAAATTACGTAAGCGAATATATATATATATATATATATATATATATATATATATATATATATATATATATATATATATATATATATATATATATATATATATATGCTATATATATATATATATATATATATATATATATATATATATATATATATATATATATATATATATATATATATATATATATTTATATATATATATATATATATATATATATATATATATATATATATATATATATATATATATATATTCTACTCTATATATATATCTCTTACTATCTATATATATATATATATATATATATATATATATATATATAAGGTGCAAAAGTGTTGCCGGGAGGTGGGTGAAGCTTATTGTGTATCCCTGGACCCTACCTTATGCTAAATGGAATAACATAAATTCTTTGCTACCTATTTACATGATATTATGGAAGTTTTTCACGTGTTTCTGAACATAGAATCGACATTAACGTTTCAAAAAATGTTTTTGACCAATTCGAATTTTTTTCGGGAAATTTTTCGTTTTTGGTTGTTGTACACGTCTTCAACTCCCAACGTTTCCACACATACAAGCCTTTATACGTAGCATATACATTATGCAGATTTAAATTTATCTATATCTATATTTTTACACTTTCCGAAACTAACACCCCCTTGCACAAGTTGTCTTCTTTCCACAACATGGACATAAGCGGAACTACATCTGCAGCCACCCTCTTGGAGGGCCTGAAGGACATCATATCGGGAAACCTCGGTGAAGTAGATTCATTGAGCCTGAAGAGAAGAATTCACTTCTTGAAGAAGTAAAGAGAGAGATAGGTTCATTGAGAAGGAATTTATGTTATTGAAACAAATAGCTGCAGTTGCTCAGGACCCTCTTGATTCCAGTACCGTTCGCCCACTTTTAGTGAGGTGTCTAATTGTATAGAAAAGGTACTCCAATTCGACCGAGACATAGAGGCAAAGGTATGCACTTCCAAACACTTTAAGTACGACCAGTCTTTTATGAATAAATAAGTTATAGTAGACTCTTCTGAAAATCATCTACAGACTCAGAAGATTATACAAAGGGTACGACCCCTCTCCTTTGGCATTTTCTCGTCATTCGTCTTCGCCGGTGCGATCTCATGAGGACTCTTTCTCCCGAGCTAAACTTAAAAATATTGTCAGAAATTACACCTCTAATTTACATCTGCTCTCCGATGAAAAAAAAAAAAAAAAAAAAAAAAAATTCTGGAGATGGAGTTCACTTTCAATTTAGATAACTCATTTTGTCTTTTGAAACATCTATGGATGTAGAAATCTAAAATCGCATTTGACCGGATATGTTCAGAAAGGTAGTAAACATTACCTAACATTGATCAGATATACAGTGTGGCCTTGAAAATCCTTAAAAATCTATATTTAGATGTATCTCACATAATTGACTCCTTGTTACACCAGATCGATTTTGCCCCCTGTTTTGGAGAATACGAATTTGGACGGAGTGTGTATTTCCATTCGTGCACAATTGTACAAATTAAAACAATTTGGATTAGGCATTCTTGAAGAAGAATCTGCCAGTTGTAAACATGTTAGTAAACTTGTCGTGGACAAGCTCCCTCCTGTATATTTGCAAGAGCTTAAGATTGTTAATGAAGAATATCCTTCTGTTAACATTCCTTTTGAAAAATATCATACTATTTTGAAACCCCTCGAAAATGTTCGGGATATATCCTCTTCTCTGGTACTTCTTCAACAAGAAGGAGGCAACAACAACATTCTTCTTCTGCAAAGGAATCTTTGATTTAAAATGCCTCCTCTAAGGGGAGGGAAGGGGAGTCCACTAAGAAGATGAATTCTTCCAATAAATTTATTAACTCTGATGAATCGGCCAGTGTGGATTGCAGATTGTGTGAGGAGAAGCGCTACATGTCTTCTTGCCCAACGTACTCAACACCTCAAATCAGAAGAGAGAGGTGCATTGAAATTGGAAGATGTGCTAACTGTTGTAGTACCAAACATATCGCGAAAAAATGTTGAGTCGGAGTCCGGAGGTCAGGTCGGTGGTTTGAAAGGTGGAGTCGGAGTCGGAGTCGGTAATTTTCAAGAGGTCGGAGTCGGAGTAACTTTCAAGATAGTAGAGTTGGAATCAGAAAATTTTGAGCTGACAAAATTATGAATTGTGACTCTGTGAGTGACTTCAATCGCTTCAAGCAAGTTCACTCACTTGCGACTTCCACATCACAAAATGCAATTGCAAACTTCGAAGTTTTTTTTAACCTGCACCTTATGTTTCAATTTGGATTATATTCTAATGAATTCAACCTTCAACCTTATACCATCTATATTTAAGATGCTGAAGAAATAAAAATCTCCAAGGTACGAAGAGAAATTTCTCTCATTGACAATGATATTCTACTAGCTGCTGTTTATATTAATTCCTATCTACAAGGTAAGCTTAAATGAAGATCAACAACAAAAAGCTGAATCTGCACTTTGCAACGTGACCATGGGCGTCGCCAGCTTCCAAGCCAGGGGGCAGCTTAAAATTTTATAGAGCTTATATATATATATATATATATATATATATATATATATATATATATATATATATATATATATATATATATATATATATATATATATATATATATATATATATATATATATATTATATATATATATATATATATATATATATATATATATATATATATATATAACTGCTATATATATATATATATATATATATATATATATATATATATATATATATATATATACTATTTATCTATATACTATATATATATATATATATATATATATATATATATATATATATATTAAATGATTAATATTTTTAAAATAAATTATTTTATTAAAGCAATAGAATATCAAATACAATATGCAATGATGGAAAATTCACAATATAGAGCAGTTGCAAAATTGATATTATTAAAAAAGTAATTTCCTTGGGTTCAAGGCAAATTTATCAACTACTGTTTGAATAAAATAATCATAATTGTCAAACACAAATTTTCTGTGTACACTCATCATAGCCAGCCCGTTTAACCTGTCGTCTTCCATAGTACTTCGTAGCCAAGTCTTGATCCTTCGCAGAGTACTGAAAGTGCGCTCTACATTACTGGCGGTGCATGACAGGGCGAGTAGTATCATCAAAACCTTTTTCATCGACGGAAAGAAAGGTTCAGTCTCCTTTAAGACTTGGGAGACAACAAGATCTTTTAGTTCTTCACTACTCAGTTTCTTGTCCTTCCAAATTTTGTACCAAAGTTCTAGCTCTTCTTCTATGCCTTCTAAGTGGTAAAAACTATAAAATGATGCTGTCTTTTCCTTTAACTCATCGATTGTTATGAGTAGCATGTGGAAAGGATGTAGATATGTAAAATGCATAAGCAGGTGTATTTTCAGTAGAAAACCGTAATTCCATTGAAGAGGTTATAGAATCCAGATACGGAATTATTAACGATCTTCTCCAGAACTCCGCGGGATTTGTTGCTGGATGGTTGCTGCGGTGCTGCTGCCTACCAAAAATCCGTGGTATATTCAGATCAAGTCCCAGTTGCTCGGCGATTTGATTAGCTTCTTTTAACACTCCTGACCATTTCCACAATGTGTTGAATGTGCTGCGAGGTTTTGAAGATATCCAAGGTCTTGGATTGGAGAGCATTTACAACTGGCTCTAACATCGCAGAGTACTTCGCGATCAATATCATAGCCATGATGAATGACGACTTACATGCCGCTGAATGCAACTGAAACGCGCTTTTTCTTGTGGCGGTATTTCCTTCAATGGAAAGGGTTTCTAATGCTTGCATCATTCGTACAAAGTGCTTTTTAAACACTCTGATGCATTTGTGTTGTTCAGACCATCTGGTCTTGCCTTGGGATGTTTGGCATTAATTTTCTTTTCAAGACCGACTCGCGAAGAAACGTAATAATGTCCTTTATAGTTCCCACAGTATTGCGGATTTCTGGTATTGTGTTCAAATCATTTACTACTAGATTTATTTTGTGTGAAGAGCAATGAAAGAACTATGCTTTTTTATACTTTTTCCGCAATATTGCTTGGACTTCTTTGCCAGACATCGTAGAACAGCCATCGAAACCCAAGCCCACGCATTTCTCGGGATCCAGTTCTTCGGTCGTGACAAAATCGTCAATGGCTTTTGCAATGGTTTTTGCGTCAAGCGCTTTCAATTCTACAAAGCCAATAAATTCCTCCTTGACTTCACCGGACTCTTTGTCGAAATAGCGCAACCCTATGGATAATTGTTCCTTTCCAGAAATATCAGCGGTTTCATCTGCTAGCAAGCTATACGCGCACGCTTCCTTTACCTTATTAACGATGCTTTCCTTTATAGTATGATCTCATTCTGAATCTGAACTGATTGGTATGTGGCATTTTTCTTCCCCTTTTCAAAATGGTTTTTCAATGACTGATCTCCGGCATCTATTCGTAAGCTGTACAAATCTTGCAGCACTCCCTCATCATGATGCTTACCCCGAAACGGTAAATCGTGCGTACCAGAAAATGTCACACAAGAAATTATTGAGGATAATATTTTTTTATTTTTTTCTATGATTTTCTAATTAAGGTCTAATTAAGAAGTCTTGGATCTAGTATAGCGAATTAACGATACTACCAATTTTAACTAAACGTTAAAAGAGTATAGAAAAATTACACAAACTAACCTTCCTTTTGATATATTACAGCTTGTTCCCTTTAGTACGTAGGAAATGAAGCCATATGATGTAGGGCTGTACTCTAAAACTCTCTGCATCGCAAAAAAAGTGGTGTTGCTTTTGAGAAGAGAGTAAACACTTCTAGGGGGCAGCTGCCCCTGCCCTCCTGCCCCCCTGACGACGCCCATGAACGTGACCATTTGTATTAAAAGGTTGCAAGAAGTTCAAGAAGAAAAGAATACATCTGAACATATTTTAAGTGATGAAACTACAACTATCCCCATTACTACCTTCTCAAGTCATTTTTCAGAAAGCTCAGAAGATGAGTATGAAAAGCTTCTAGATATTGAGGAGAGAAAGCTTCGACTGGTTCAAGAAAAAGATGGTTTTTCCTCATTCTTGTACACAATATTCCATAACTTTAAAAAATTTCTCTGCTGCACTGAAAGAAGTTAAAAAAATTGATATAACTTAGAAGCTTCAATTAGAAGAGGCCATCGATAAGCATCCAGACATTGTACAAGTGCATTCACTGGTACTGATCTACATCCAAAAGCAAGTTAGCGTTGAACGGCTTTTTCTGCTCTTAGCATTATAAAATCAGACCTAAGAGGAAAAATGAAGGAGGACCTTGGCAGATGCTGTTCTATTTTTAAGAACAATTCATTCATTAATTAGATGATATTAGATGTAAGTTCATGTAGCAGTTTATATATATATATATATATATATATATATATATATATATATATATATATATATAATATATATATATATATATATATATATATATATATATATATATATATATATATATATATATATATATATATATATATATATATATATATATATATATATATATATGCTATATATATATATATAATATATATATATATATATATATATATATATATATATATATATAACATATATATATATATATATATATATATATATATATATATATACGATATATATATATATATATATATATATATATATATATATATAATAACTCTCTATATATATAATAATATATATATATATATATATATATATATATATATATATATATATATATATATATATATATATATATATATATATAGCAACTCATATATATATAACGCCCCATCTCGCACTGAGCTCTCAATTATGGAATTTCTGGCGAAGAAAAACATTCAAGTACTTCCACATCCTCCATACAGCCCAGATCTAGCTCCGTGCGATTTCTACCTCTTCCCCAAGTTGAAAATGAAGTTGAAGGGTCATCATTTTGGGACGATGGAAAACATAAAAAATACTGTAACACGTGAACTAAACACACTTCTGGAAAATGACTTCTGGTACTGCTATGAACAATGGAAGAAACGTTGGAACCGCTGTGTAACCTCCCAAGGGTCATACTTCGAAGGAGATAACTTGTAATTTCAGGTGTCCAATGCATAATTAAATACGACATCAGTACACTTACTTTTGGGACATTATATATATATATATATATATATATATATATATATATATATATATATATATATATATATATATATATATATATATATATATATATATATATATATATATATATATATATATATATATATATATATATACTATATATATATATTATATATATACTATATATATATATATATATATATATATATATATATATATATATATATATATATAATTTAGATCAAAGGGCTTAAATGTAAGTTTTCTAAGTTTGCAGATGATACCAAAGTGGCTACCTTAGTAAAGAATAATGATGGATATATAAAGATTCAAAATGATCTTGATAAACTTCTTAGGTCGACAGATAAGTGGCAAATAAATTTTTAATTAATAGTAAAAGTGCAAGGTTCTTCATTTAGGTAACTCAAATAAGATTTAACTGAGAAATGAATGGGGATTGGCTTGAGTTTGTGGACAAAAAAAAGATTTAGATGCGAGTATAAGCAACAATCTGAAATTAACTATCAGTGTTTGGAAGCAAGGAATAAAGTTAATAAGATATTAAGTATAATAAATCGCAATATGGTTTACAAAACTAACAAAGTTATAAGTAGCTGTATAATAGCTATTTAGGTCAATATTAGAGTATATTGCTCACAGGTTTGGGCCTCTTATTTAAGAAAGGAACCTAGGTATGCTGAAGAGTGTGAAATGGTGCAACAAGAATGTTCCCTGCTTTAGGGGTAAAACTGGGGGAGAGGCTGAAGGAGTTAGGAATGTTTTTCATTAGAAAGGCGATTTCTAATTTCGTGTATATAGCTAATGGACCCATCTATGTATATTTCAAGTTTGAAGTAATTTCGAAGAAAATGGTAAAAGTTGAAAAGAACAATGTCAAAAACAAAGATTTTGAAAAAATGAAAATTCTTAAAGAATGACTACAGACACAGAAAAATATTCGAAACGACGTTTTAGAGGTCAAAAGCGGGTTGCTTTTCCCATCAAAATTGGCTGAAAATTAAAAATATTATGTCCGCCTTTAGGGGTGGTGAAAATCAGCTCGAAGCAAATATTGGACCTTGTTATTTATTAAATTAGGTAGAATATATATATATATATATATATATATATTTGGAGATGTACCGATACCAGAAAAGAGGCCGATACCGATACCGATACTCTATTTTTTAGGTGCCGATACCGATACCGATACCGATACCGATACTTTAATTAATATAATAAATACACAGTAATAAGATAGAACATTTGTGCACTGCTAGGCAACTCAAGATTGCATTCCCTGTACAAGCAATACTTAGTCATTTATATTTCATATTTGGTTGTGCCCAAGTATATTTATTTTATAAATTAAAATAGTACCTTTAAGGAATAATAATTGCAAATATAATATTAATAACTTTTTATGTTTGTGTTTATTCAAAAAATATTCCATTTCCATTTTCCAGTAAGTATTAACAAAGTTTAGCTACTAGCTTTTATGTTTTAACATGATTACAATTTACAAGAAGATTCTTTAACTAGCTACAATATAAAGAATAAAAATAATGAAAGAAGAGACCTCAATTAATCAGCCGAAAAGTTAAAATAAAAAATAATAAAATACTCCTTTAAGATAGATATCATTCAATACTCAAATTCAAAAATTCACAAATTGTGATGCAAAAACATTAAGCTTTCACTAGTATCTGGCGAGAGACTGTTCCTTTTGGGGTGTTTACATTCCTACCTAACCTACACTATAAATACGCTCTCTCTCGACTGATGAAGGAGGTGCTGATAATTATTTACCTGCAAGCACTGATAATAATGAAAACCTTGGCCCATTTCATGCCACCGCATGAAAGGATTCTCTTCTGTAGGCAGCATCTCATGTTTTCGTAGAGCCTCATCTCCTCTTTCACAGACTGCAAATTTGAATTATCTTTGCTCCTTGATGACTGTCTCTTCAGTTTTACGATGAGGTTCCCTGGTGTGATTCCTTTGAAGGTGAATGCAATTTCGGCTATGAACTTATCAAAGTCTAACATATCCAAATCCTCATCTTCAGTAGGTTTATTTGCTGAAAAGCCACCATCGTCACTATCAGTGCTGTTGCCAGGGTTGCAGATAAGGCGGCTTCCACTTCTGTTTTTTTTTTTTTGTCAAGCGAGCAAGCTCCTCGGTTATGCTATTTTAATGCATTCTAGAAGTGGTTCACCGTCGGAGGTGTCATTCTTGTGGGGTTTCAGCTAGCTTAAGGAATTCCTTATTAGAACCTTTTATTTATTTATTTTTTACAGTTGTCACCGCCGCTCACGGGCAGAATCCTTTTTCAATTAGTGGGTGTTGGCGACGCTATAAAAATCCATCTAACGATAATTACACCAGATGAGCACAGACGCAGGCTATAAAATTAAATTGGGTAGGAAACACAGATGATGGAAGAGGAATTCCACAGAACAGAGGTGGCAGGAAAGAAGCACCGCAGCGAACCAGTCTGGAGTTACTAACATCAACACAAAACTCATGTGCCGACACAGCACCCCTTGTGCTACGAGGGCGTCGTAAAGGTGGTGGTACGCGAGTGGATAGTTCCCTCGAGCACTTGCCTCTACAGTACCTATAGAAAAGGGATAAAGCACCAACATCGCGCCGCAAGCTATATAGAGGGTCAAGTGAACTAGGAAGTACAGGACAGTTTATAAGTGCTTTTGACCTTTGACTCGACCCTATTATCCAAAAGCTGGATGAAACCAGAGCCCCCCAGATATGAGAGCAGTACTGTAAGGGCGGATGAGACCCTTAGCCTCTGGGTGGAGTAACTAGAGGAAAAAAGTCTCGCACTCTAAACAGAACTGCCAGTTTCTTTGAGGCCGCCCTAGCAACCACTGTGATTTGAGGTTTTCAAAACATTCTTTTGTTTATGTTAAGGCCAAGGATGTTTATATTGTCAACAGGAGAGACGAGAGAACCGTCGAAAGAGATAGAAAAGTTAAGTGTCTTAGAGAGAAAGATTTGTAGAAGTTGGGTTTTAAAGAATTAAAATTTACGAAGCTTGAGACGATGACCCTGTGAAATTCTATCAGATCAGCGAGAATAGAATCGGAAGATTAATAAGACAGGAGGCAATTCTAGAAGTAAGAGGGAGCAAATTGATATGAGTTGAAGAATGAAGGGTCAAGTCATCGACATATGAGTGGATAGAGTTAGATGTGCAGGTGAGAAGATCGTTGATGAAAATCAGGAATAAAGTAGGAGATAAAACAGAACCCTGAGGAACACCATTATTGACAGAAAAAGAAGAAGTCTACCCATCAACAACAGCCGACATTGAGCGATTTGAAAAAAGTAGACATAAGTAAGCAAAGAGAAGAAGGAAACCCAAAGGAGGGCTTGGTGAGCAGTGACGCGTGCCATACCAGTCAAATACTTTGGATATGTGAAGCCGCCACCACACAAGTCTTCCGTAGTTCCTAAGGGCGGGAAAACCATAAATCTGTTAAATAGGAAAGTATATCGCCAGTAAATCTCGAGCACCGAAAGCCTTACTGGTAATCAGAAAGAAGGGAAAGAGATTCCAGATGATCTAAGAAGTGAGAGTTGAGGAGGGTTTCAAAGATCTTAGAAAGAATGCAAGTGAAGGCTATAGGGCGATAGT
>JABUQX010147284.1:27500-31844 GCA_015478945.1 Trachelipus rathkii
TCTAAAATTACCATAAACCAACAACTCCAACCAACAGATTAACAACTAGACGAGTTACAAAATTAAAGAACAACCAAGACTGCTCCCCCCTTCATTCACTCCGCTAGAAGTACTTATAACACCATCAAAAACCTCAAAAATTCCCAAGCAGAAGGGCCAGACAAAATATCCAATATTCACCACAAACACCTTGGAACTAAAGCCATAACAGTACTAACCCAAATATTCAACATTGCTTGGCAAACAAACAATATCCCATCTTTCTGGAAACACTCACACACAATCCCCATACTAAGACCTAATAAACCACTCAACAATCCTGCCTCATATAGACCTATATAGACTTTCTATTTTATCTAAAGTTTTCGAGAGGTTAATCTCGAATAGAATCTTTCCCCTTTTCCCCTCTCAAATACACAACATGGATTCAGACCAAAACACTCCACTACCACATTACTTACCGATATGACACAAAACATCCTCACAGGTTTCAACCAAAATCTGCCACACTCTCGCACTCTCCTAGTGGCAATAGACATAAACAAAGCATTTGATGCAGTCCCACATCACCTCTTAAGAGACAAAGTTTTAAACACAGAAATGAACATCAACGACAAAAAAAAATAATAGCGAATTTCCTATCCGGCCGGTCACACAGCTAGAGTTATGCAAGGACAACACATCTCTCATACATACATATTATATAATCGAGTCCCACAGGGTGCCATCCTATCACCAATACTCTTTAATCTATTTATGCACTATCTACCACAACTCACATCCCCCTCTATAAAAATCAATAGTTATGCAAATGACCTTACAATTACAGTCCAAAGTCCCTCTATAAATACAACAAGACAAGAACTACAGCAATATATAGACCAATTGGAGCAATGGCTACCAACATACAGAATGACAACCTCTCCTCAAAAATCCTCTTTCACATAACTCCACCTAATAAAAAGTCAAACACCCACCCAACAATTTTCCTTCCAAACAACAGACTCCACCTCATTAAACAACCCAACATCCTTGGGTTAACTTTCGATCCACACATGACATTCCACCTCATTAAACAACCCAACATCCTTGGGTTAACTTTCGATCCACACATGACATTCCACCTCATTAAACAACCCAACATCCTTGGGTTAACTTTCGATCCACACATGACATTCCACCTCATTAAACAACCCAACATCCTTGGGTTAACTTTCGATCCACACATGACATTCCACCTCATTAAACAACCCAACATCCTTGGGTTAACTTTCGATCCACACATGACATTCCACCTCATTAAACAACCCAACATCCTTGGGTTAACTTTCGATCCACACATGACATTCCACCTCATTAAACAACCCAACATCCTTGGGTTAACTTTCGATCCACACATGACATTCACCCACCACATAAACAATATTACCTCTTGAGCCACACATAAATTGAATGCAATGAAAACAATAACCGGAACAACTTTTATCCAACAAAAAGAGTCCCTCACAATAGTATACAGACAATATACATTCGTTCAATTTTAAACTATGCATCGCCCGTTTGGGCTCTCACAATATCACAATCCACCATATAAAAATTATCGGTCTTTCAAAACAAAACTCTTAGAATAATAACAAGCTGCCTTCCTTCCTCACCCATCCACCATTTACAAACCGAAACAAAAATCCTTCCTACAGAGGTCCATCTTGACATGATAGGCTGCCAATTTTAAAGCAAATCACTTTCAACAGACCACCCCTTACACCAAACTTTACAACAACCCCCTGCGCCAACTCGTAGGAGGGGAGCGGCTACCAAATAAAATATATATATATATATATATATATATATATATATATATATATATATATATATATATATATATATATATATATATATATATATATATATATATATATATATATATTTATATATATATATATATATACTCTATATATATATATATATATATATATATATATATATATATATATATATATATATATACTATATATATATATATATATATATATATATATATATATATATATAAATATATATATATATATATAATATATATATATATATATGTATATATATATACACATATATATATATATATATATATATATATATATATATATATATATATATATATATATATATATATATATATATATATATATATATATATATATATATATATATATATATATATATATATATATATATATATATATATCGCTCATTTGGTGCAAGAACGACAGAACTCAAAAATTTGGTGTTTTCCGGAAAGACATTTGAAGTTTAGTTTCAAATTACAATAGAAAGTATTGAGAAAATTCATAAGGAAAAAACGCTCTTTCGTCGGGAGATTTGGGACGCATTAAGATCTTTAAATCTCAAAAAGGATGACTAATAGTTTTGATGTAAAAACCGAAGCGTGAAAGGAGAGCGTATAAGAAACTGTTCCAATCATGAAAACCCACAGAAGCACCTACCTACGTACCTCTCTCCGATTTAGAACTGTCCGTGTAAACTGGAAGTGAGGTCGTGTGGGCGGTAGAATGGGAATAAATGTTGTCTTCTGTAGTGAATTTAGATAACTCGAAGGAGAACCATGGAGCGGTAAACTGCCAGAGGGAATCCATTTAATTATTTACATGGTTGACATGAAACATTTACGAGTACGTTTCAAAAGGAGGTGGTTTAGCCTGTTTGACACATACTGACTCTCCTCTTCTTCATTTGTTTGAGAGCATATTGCACTAGCTAAATTTTAAACACAATGTCGTCAAAGGAAAACAGGAGTCGAAATGGTTATCAACTATAGGATAATTCTCTCTTTCCTCAAAGGGTTTTGTCGACCAATCATAGCAGTTCAATTACCATTTACGGAGAATCAACATTTGCATATCATTTTCACAGAAAGGAAGACCTCATTCTACTTAAAAATCTCAACTTCTACTTGACGAATACCTAATCAACACGAGTATCATACCATTCCTTTTTCGCGTAGAAAGACATACTTCATGTCGAGTCAGTTCAATGTTCCAGTCGTCAAAATTTTCCTAGTCATACTTAGATGGAAATTCATGGTTCAAAACCTCTTCTTCTCGCTAAATTATTCGGCTATTTAAATTCAAAAAAAGATCATAACTTCCCTTTTCTTTCCTCTTTATAAAATTTCCATAAATATTTACTTTTTGATATTATTGATTCACGTGATAAACTCCCACATTCGATTTCACAGCGATTGGCAACTTTTATCATTTGTAAAATGAATTCTATCTACAACAATCGATCAAAAATGAGGTGGTGGTTCAGTCTGGAGGTGTACATTTTATTTCATTATGTACTACTATAACTTATAATGCTTTGTTTAATACTGATATTTTTCACTTTCAATAATAAACTACAATCCATATTATATATATATATTCACCTGTAATGATACTACCCCTAAAATTTTTTTAAAAATTAATCTCTTTTCTCTTAAAAAAAAAAATGTGGTAATCTTTCCTGTTAATCTTCTTTACGTCCTTTCTGATGCATTCTCAAGATTGTCTTGCAATAAAATTCTTCAAATTTCCATTTATGTTTCTGATGGTATAGGTTACGTTTAACTCCTGGTTCATGATGATTAATTTAAAATCTTTTGGAGATTCTCCAAGGTCGGTGTGTTAAAGGGATAAATGGGGGAAGGGTCATTATCAGTACCTTGTGTTCATTTATAAAGAACATTGAGACGGTTTTAGGAACCTTTACCTCACATTTGTGTTTAAATATGAATTTACATTGAGCTTTTAACATTCTTACTAGATTTACTCTCAACTTTGTGATTTAAAATGTTTACACTCCACTTTCCCTAACAAAGTCTGGATTTTGTTACGTTCTAGCTAAACAGCAGTAATTATGATATATCATCGGCTTTAATTATTTTCAGAATACATTTTGATTTAATCATTTTTTTGTATTTTGACACCAGCAATTTTTAAAGTTATTTTGGAACATTTGTACTACAATCTTTAGGACTTTACATTATAGTACTTGGAATTTATTAGCTAAAGGTTTTGAAGTTTCGTTTTAAACTTTGATTTTCATTCAAGAATTTATTTCCGATAGACTTTGAAGTCTCATTGCCTCATTCGATTTTGCTTAAATTTAATAATTTGTAGCAGAATTTTCCTCAATTTATTTCACTTAAATTTTAAGGTTTAATTAAGGTATCGAATTTAATAAAGAATTTCAAACTTTTCTTCAATTAAATATAATAAGTTATTCATTCGTGATGACTTATGTTAATTAATTATTGTGACTTTTAGTTTAATTCCTTGGTTTTTT
>JABUQX010147285.1:7500-12500 GCA_015478945.1 Trachelipus rathkii
ATAATAATAATAATAATAATAATAATAATAATAATAATAATAATAATAATAATAATAATAAAAATAATAATAATAATAATAATAATAATAATAATAATAATAATAATAATAATAATAATAATAATAATAATAATAATAATAATAATAATAATAATAATAATAATAATAATAATAATAATAATAATAATAATGTTGATCACGTTATTAGGCTATCATTGTGTCATTATTTTTTCTAGTGATTTCTAGTTAGTTTAACAAATCCTTTTCGTCCATATTTCAGATCTTTTGCAACTCGCTTCCATAGTTGGAAGATTTCCTTTACGTTACATAATCTCTCTCTCTCTCTCTCTCTCTCTCTCTCTCTCTCTCTCTCTCTCTCTCTCTCTTCTCTCTCTCTCTCTCTCTCTCTCTCTCTCTCTCTCTCTCTCTCTCTCTCTCTCTCTTTTAATTTGATTACTATTGTTAAAAATGTTTTTTGCTCACATTTAATAGTTCAGAATTTTAAATATCAGCATTTTATTTCTAAGAATGTATATATATATATATATATATATATATATATATATATATATATATATATATATATATATATATATATATATATATATATATATATATATATATATATATATATATATAGAGAGAGATGCAGAGAGAGATATAATGACTTCAAGTAATTATAAATAAACAGTTCAATTTAATATTTTCACAATATTATCTATGACCGCTATTAATTAAAAAAAAAATACAGCACTCATTCAGTATGACCACCTTTTACCTTATGACAAATTTTAATTCCGTTCGGTCTTTCATCTATTTCAGCTTGTGCAACCTGCATCGGAAAGCTTTTCACCGCAAATATTAAGAGCTAGCTTTAAAGAACCAATATTTGGGTTCCGTCTTGAGCAGACCATATGCTCTGAAACTGTCCGTGATTTGTAATTCAGAGGATTGAGATCGAAGCATCAAAAAAGACAAGCAGACCATATGCTCTGAAACTGCCCGTGATTGAGATCGGAGCAGCAAGAAAGACAATCGTAAAACGTCAGAGAATGGGGGAACATTTTTTCATGATCCAAGCTTGAGTACACCTTGTTGATTTTTGCGGTGTTGAATCCTGTTGATTTTGGAAGTGTTTGACCTATTTTTTTAATCACACCTTCCAGAGCTGTTTGATGATACACGGCTGCCAAGGTTTTAACTCATTTTACAAATATATGGTTATCAGTGACTTTATCGCAACTCACTCCCCACCAAACCATCACAGCAACCGGATGATAACCTCTTTAGACATGTGGTAGTGGTACTAGTTCTACTGGTCCCTTACATGACGTAGCATACACCCAATCGTTCTGTTTGTTAAAACCTTCTTCCACGGTAAGTTGTTTCGTCTGTAAAGAAAATTTTTCGATGGTGATCATGCTCGAACTCAGCCAACAGGTGTTCCTCCTCTATCTTTCTTTAGGGCAAGGGTCATTAAACTACGGCCCGCGAGGTCCACCAATCCGGCCCCCAGTAGAATGCACATGTTTTTGTCTTTAGGACACTTTTAATTAAATTAAACACACTGTAAGAAACTAAAGTCACAAAACACACTAGTCGCACTATATTCAGATCGCACTTGTCGCTCCGAATTCCAACTTTGGTATGATGACCTACCTAGGTCTTGGCCCTTGGGACCTAGTCAAGGAGTCACTGTGGAGACCCCTGCTTTAGGGCAACAGTGAGTAAATGTCTGTTATGTCTTTTGTAAGCCCTTAAATTTAGATCCTTTCTGAAGATGCGACAAATGGAATTCTTAGGTATCTGCATTTCACGTAACATTATGATTTCTTGCTTACGACGAACATTTCGCTTAATGTGTGCCTTAAAAGCTTTGACAACTTTCGGTGTCCAAACGAACTTGGTATATCGCATCTATGGCGATATTTCATATCGCCAGTCTCCTCGTATATTACTTTATGTCACGATACACAAACACACGGTCAATACCTAGTAGCTGTAGAGTACTGAATACGACACTCATTTTCTATGAAACAGTTACAGTTATGTAACGCTATAACAGCATCATGGTTTTGTTTATTGCTCTACAACAGCATTACGGTTTTCAGGCAACAGACTAAAACCGCGTCTAAGCTTAATGTGTGAAGGTTAAATATTGAGACCATGTTATAGATAGCCTTGGATGTATTAATTTCTTACATGGCTAAATAAACTTCAATTTTATAAGTTCTTTTTTGGAGTACTTGGCATTATATATATATATATATATATATATATATATATATATATATATATATATATATATATATATAACCAACTAAATTTTATATATATCTTCTAACTATATATATATATACATATATATATATATATATATATATATATATATATATATATATATATATATATATATATATATATATATATATATATATATATATATATATATATATATATATATATATATATATATATATACAGAGGTGGGCACGATCCGTTACTCCGTTACTAACGGAACTAGTTTTTTCAGTAACGGAGTAACGGACTCGTTACTTTTTCTTTGATGTAACGCTCCGAATAAGTTCCGTTATTTTTTCTCCGTTACTTTTTAGTCCGTTACATTTTGTTCGACTTTCTTTGAATGTTGATAGCCAATTGACCACCCCGATCAAGCTAAAAAATCCTTTTATAATATATATATATATATATATATATATATATATATATATATATATATATATATATATATATATATATATATATATATATATATATATATATATATATATATATATATATATATAAAAGGAAAAAGGGAATTTGCATAGAATAATGAATAGGGATGGTGCTTTCGTAACTGATGAGATGAATGTGACTAGTGTGGTGGGAACACTTCGAAAATCTGCATAACATTGGCAGTAATGAAGAGGTGATAGTGAATGTGTGTGGGTTTGATGGTGCAAAGGAATAGGTATTTTGGGCATGAGGTCATTAGTAAGGAGAGGTAATGTGTAGAGCGAGAAAGTTGAAGAATGGTAAATCTGCAGGTATAGATGAAATTACCGGTGAAATGATCAAAAACGGAGGCGAGATGGTGATTGATTGGATTTGGAAGTTGTGTAACAAAATGTTTATGGAGAGCATAGTTCCGAGGGATTGGAGGAGAGCAGTAATAGTGCCCTTATATAAGGGTAAATGAGATAAGGGTAACTGTAGGAATTATAGGGAAATTAGTTTATTAAGTGTAGTAGGAAAGATATATACTTATATTTTGGTCGAAAGAATGCGTCGAGTGACTGAAGGACTGATTGTGAAGAACAAGGTGGCTTTAGAAGTGGTAGAGGATGTGTGGATCAAATCTTTACATTGAAAAAATGATTGAGAAAATGAGGGAGGAGAAGAATAAATTGTATTTAGGTTTTGGATTTGCAAACAGGCGTATGAAATGATTAATACGGAAGCTCTATGGCAGGTGTTATTGATATATGGTGTTGGTGGTAAGCTTCTGAATGGAATCAAAAGTATATATGACGATAGTAAAGCGTGTGTAAGAATATATGGAGTTGAAAGTGATTAGTATTAATAGCGGAGTGAGGCAGGGATGTGCTATGTCTTCTTGGTTATTCAATTTGTATATGGATGGGGTTATGAAAGAATTAGAGGTGGGATGGCAGGGGATGGTGTTAGAATCAGGGTTGTGGAGTCGTTTCAAAATTTTCCGACTCCGACTCCGACTCCACTCTCTTCAAAATTACCGACTCCCCGACTCCGCGACTCCGACTCAGACTCCACAATCTCGGTTAGAATGATGGAGTATGGAAGAGAGTGGAGGATGCCCTACCCAGTGGCGGCTCTAGACTTTGCGGGGCCCTGGGCGGCAATGGCAGCCCTAGGCTTTGCGGGGCTCTGCGGTGTTCGTAGAAAGAAACATACACAAATATATAAAGTATTAAAATCTCCACAGTAACAACTTTGTTTAAACCCTGGACATTGTAATGGGAATATATATATATATATATATATATAATATATATTTGAATATATATATATATAATATATATATATATATATATATATATATATATATATATATATATATATATATATATATATATATATAAAATAGTATATATATATATATATTTATTTCTTTAAGTATAAATATATATATATATATATATATATATATATATATATATATATATATATATATATATATATATATAGTAATTTATATATATATATTTTTATTTATACCTATATATAATAATATATATATATATATATATATATATATATATATATATATATATAATATATATATATATATATATTATAATATATATATATATATATATATAATATAACTATATAATAATAATAAGATGAAAAATTTATATATATATATATATATATATATATATATATATATATATATATATATTGAGCGGGTCATGCGATATGGGGCGTTAAATCTGTTAGTCTCTGCATGCGCACGAGGCCCTTATAAGGCGCGGGGCCCAGAGCGATTGCCCAGGTCGCCCTGCCCTAGAGCCGCCACTGGCCCTACCTATTATATGAGGATGATTTGGTTTTCTGTGGCGAATCTGAAGAAGTTTGAGAGGATTGGTAGAGAGATTTGGCAGGGTGTAGAAAAGATGTTTAAAGTAGCGTAGATAAGAGTAAGAGTTATGGTTGTATGTTGAAGTCAGTCCTCGATATGATTATGTTAGATGGTGAATCGCTTTAACAAGTGTCTGGGTTTAAATATTTAGTATATATGTTGGATGAAGGAACGGATGATGCGGAGTGTAGTAGGAAAGTTGGTGCAATGGCAGGAACCTGGCTGATGCAATTAAATCGTTGGTGGATGCAAAGGGACTAAATCCTACTAGGTGCATAGGGTCTTTACATGAGGGTATGTTTTTACCTGTGCTAATGAAAATGAAAATTTAATATACACAAACCAATAAATTTCTTAAGATACTGTAATTAAT
>JABUQX010147285.1:20000-25000 GCA_015478945.1 Trachelipus rathkii
TATTATTACTAGTTATTACTAGTATTATATATATATATATATATATATATATATATATATATATATATATATATATATATATATATATATATATATATATATATATATATATATATATATATATATATATATATATATATATATATTAGTTTAATAAGTAAAACTATTAGTTAACTAGTATTAGTTTAATTTAGTTAAAAATTTCGTCAACAAAACAACCAATTAATTTATTAAACAGATGGTCTGTGAAGATGTTTATTGTATCAATGTATAGAAAGTAATTATATTATTAATATTAGGATCAAAATCAACCTTCTTATATATATATATATATATATATATATATATATATATATATATATATATATATATATATATATATATATATATATATATATATATATATATATATATATATATATATATATATATATATATATATATTTTGACTCAGGAAACGTTTTGATCTTGTCACTGATCGGAACAGAACCTTCCTCCTCCTTCCTTCCGGTTTCTAAAACTCATTTTCTAGAACCTAGATCAGTGTTTTTCAACCGTCGTTCTAGAGACTGGCACAGATCCATGAAGAAATTTGACCGGTTCACAATAAATAGTCTACGCATTCTAGGATTATTGCCCAAAAGACAAAGACAGTCGAGAAATGAATTTGTAAATTTGCGAATTGCCAATTTCATAGAATAATTAAAATATAACTTAACTGACTAAGAACAAGAATCTCTTTTTTAATTAAGTACATTATTAAGAACAAATATTTGGAACTCATTAATTTAAAATACTTTTGGACCAAAATTAGAAGCCAACCCCAAAGTCTTTGTGAAGTAGTACCTACTATTGTCTACTTAATATGCTACTACTAGAAGTACCTACTGTATAACTACTTTTTGAAATAATCATGAATCTGAGCAATGTCAAATATGTTGAAGAAGTAAAGAAGTTCTTTAACAAAAGGTTCACCTATTTGCCCATAGCTTTAACAAATTTTCAACGAAATAATGTAGCTATTTAAAGATAGCAAAAAACTTAGTAGCAAAAAATTAATAGCAAAAAATTAGTAGCAAAAAACTAGTAGAAAAAAATTACTATGTTTATTTCCTCATAATGGTATATATATAGCTACATACTTTCTCAAGTTACAAATTATGACAAGTTGAATTTATTATATTCAAATAGAATGTTATTTATGCTCTTTATATATATATATATATATATATATATATATATATATATATATATATATATATATATATATATATATATATATATATATATATATATATATATATATATATATCTAACATATATAAATATATATTTATATATATATATATATATCACCGGGCCACGAAAAAGTATGTAATATTTAATTGATCAGCGATAGACAAAGAAATATTGTTTTGGTTTACGTTTCACAGCGTACTAGTTTTCAAGGCTAATCCTTCTTGAGTTTTGCCCTTCCGGTTAGTGGTTTAAACCTTTTAGTGGGACCATCCCCCCCCCTCCTTTCTTCCTTTTTGACTCTAAACTCTTTTTCCCAGAGCTCCCCAGATCATCATGCTTTTCAGATCATTGCAAGATTTCCAATGCCAATTCTGGAGTTGTTGCAATCAATGAAATTGAAAGATAAGGTTGGTAGCCCTGTTGCCCAAATTCTTTAAAGATTATTTTGTTTATTTATTTATTTTGAAATCACAATTGTTTATTTTTTTTTTAATTAAATTAGTTTTTTATAATTTATTCTATAATTATACAAGATAGAAGAAAAAATGACATATGAGAAAATTTTCTTTATTAAATATTTATGATTATTATTATTATTATTATTATTATTATTATTATTATTATTATTATTATTATTATTATTATTATTATTATTATTATTATTATTATTATTATTATTATTTTTATTATTATTATTCATTGTCATTGTCATTGTCATTATTATTATTATTATTATTATTATTATTATTATTATTATTATTATTATTATTATTATTATTATTATTATTATTATTATTATTATTATTATTATTATTTTTATTATTATTATTATTATTATTATTATTATTATTATTATTATTATTATTATTATTATTATTATTATTATTTTATTATTATTATTATTATTATTATTATTATTATTATTATGTAGTTGTTTTAACCAATAGCTAAGCACTTTCGTACATTTAAAACATTTTAAGACTACAACTGATAATAAACTGAAACTCATTCGTAAGTATAGTTTGAAAAAGATTTAAAATTGTGAACAGGTTCTTTGTGAATAGGCAACAAGCAAGAAACACATAAAATCAAACCATGACAACATTTACCTTTTAAAATGTTTTTTAATTTTCTTTCTTGCAGTTATAATTATTATTCATATATTTGTGAGTATTTCTTTGTTTGTTCGTGTGTTGATATTTCAGTGGAATTCTAGATAGATTTAAAAAAAAAGTTGGGAAATGATGTTAAAAGTGAATAAAGGGAAATAAAAATGGTGGAAGAAAAAAACAAAAATTAGAGAAAGGATATTGATATTTTGGAGTAATTTTAATTATTCACTTTATTATGTTAGGTTAGGTCAGGTTAAGTCAGGTCAGGTTAGGTTACGGGAGGTTAGGTTAGGTTATGTCAGGTCAGGTCAGGTTAGGTTAGGTTAGGTTAGGTTAGGTTAGGTCAGGTTAGGTTACATTAAGTCAGGTTAGGTTAGGTTAGGTTAGATTAGGTCAGGTTAGGTTAGGTTACATTAAGTCAGGTTAGGTTAGGTTAGGTTAGGTTAGGTTACATTAAGTCAGATTAGGTTAGGTCAGGTCAGGTTAGGTTAGGTTAGGTTAGGTTAGGTTAGGTTAGGTTAGGTTAGAATATTAAGAATATAATCAGAATTAAATGAAAAATATATTGAATAAAATTTTATTATAAAAATATATATTTTTATTGCATTTAATTAATTCGTCAAGCACATCTGTTGAACACGTTTTAGCAGGCAAGTCCCAAATAGGGTTGGCAAGATCATTGGTGATGTGTGGTGCGGTGCGGTGCGGTGCGGAAAAATGCTGTGTTCGGTGAATCCTAGTCCCAAACCATGAGTAATCAAGAAGGATTGTGAAATGGGCTGACTCCAAATTCATATGATATATATATATATATATATATATATATATATATAGAGAGAGAGAGAGAGAGATATATATATATATATATATATATATATATATATATATATATATATATATATATATATATATATATATATATGAGAGAGAGAGAGAGAGAGAGAGAGAGAGATTTCAAAATGACTTTTTTTAAATAAATTAAAGTAATCTGACCTTTCTTGACCTTATCAAAATTAACTTTATTTTCGAAAGTTTTTTTAAAGAATCGATCTGGGGACCTTCGGCTCTCAAATCAGACTCGCATATGCTAGTCAACCTGACCTAACCTATAACCTAAAAGTAATTAAAAATCTCCTCACCTAAAAAAGGGGCAACATTTTTCCGTAGATTTTCATTAAATTTTACTTTCTTAATATTTTAATTAAATAAATTTGATTTTTTTCTTGATGAAGTTTATTTTTATCTAATGATTTAGGCCAGGGGTCTCCAAACATTTTATCTAAGGGCCACAGTGACTCCTTTAAATGAATGAGTCAAAGGAGATTTTACTCTCCATCAGCGGGATTCGAACATTGGACTCCGCGTCGCTGAGTAACAATGACCGGGAGCTTTATCCACTAAGCCATCCGCGTTAAAAAAGAACGTTTCAAGTCTAGCTTTTAAAGCTCCCGGTTTTCTTCCATTATGAAGAGTACTCAAGGCCTGGCCCCCATTTTAAATGAATGAGTCAAAGGAGATTTTACTCTACATCAGCGGGATTCGAACATTGGACTATGGGATGAGAAAACCGGGTGCTTTAAAAACTACGCTTGAAGCGTTCTTTTATGGGAACGTGAATGGTCTAGTGGTTAGAGCGCCCGGTCACTGTTAATTCAGCGACGCGGAGTTCAGGTTCGAATCCCGCTGATGGAGAGTAAAATCTCCTTTGACTCATTCAGTTCAAATACTAGCTCAACATATCAAAGTTTGAATTCGAAGCGACTAGTGCGACTAGTGTGTTTTGTGAATATAGTTTCTTAGTGAAAATACAGTGTGTTTAATTGTGAGTGTTTAATTTAATTAAAAGTGTCTTAAAGATAAAACCAGTGCATTCTATACTGCGGGCCTGATTGGTGGTCCTAGCGGGCAGGTATTGGCCCGCGGGTCGTAGTTTGGAGACCCCTGATTTAGAATAATAGCACACAACCCACAAATGTAAAAGGGCGGTCCATGAAACCTCGCTAAATTTGCCTAACTTTTAATAAACTTCTTATGAGTCCAAGTATACATTTTTCAATGTTTGGCAATGCAAAATATTATTAATCATTATATAACATCTAATAAAAGAAGCTTTAAAAATACTTTTGTCACTTCACACCTTTTTTGTTAATTTTGTAGGAAGAAATGGATAGAAAATAAAGGCCTTTATTAAACCAGGGAGCAATAAATTTTTTACCTTTGTAAAGTTGGTAAAACTAAGAAATACATTTTATGATCCCAAGGGAAAAATCAGAAATAAGAGATTTTATTTATTTTAAATTAAATTTGTGAAGTTTCATAAAGTCGATTTTGTGTACTTTTTATTATGTCTTAAATGAAATATTTTTCATTTTCAAAATTATTTTATCTTGTAGTTAAATTATTTTTTCATTAGATATTTATTGAGTTAAATAAAAACTAAAACAATACCATAGACTAAATGCACGGCAGGCTGGTGTGTATGCATGGCAGACCGCTCGCTGAAGCGCTCGCTCCAAATGCGCGCTGCGCGCGAGCGGTGCCGTGTAACAACTTACTCGCGCCGCGAGTAAGTTGTATATGTATATAATGTAAATATAACTATAGGAATTACAGTGCTATAGATTAAACTTTATTACATATCTTTTTTAT
>JABUQX010147285.1:30000-32818 GCA_015478945.1 Trachelipus rathkii
ATATATATATATATATATATTTATATACAAATGTTTACTTCCATAATCCAGTCCGTTACCGTAATTATTCAACAATCTAATTTCAACTTTTTTTAATTGCTGTCAAACACATGAAAATTGCACAAAACATTAAATAGCGCACGTACATCACATAGAATGGCAATGCCACACACGCACATCTAGAAATACACTAAGTACTACTTATGAAACAGTCGAACAAGCCTATTTCTCCATTTTTTGTTTATTTTTCCTCTTTTTTTCCTAATTACAAAATTCAATTGAAATATTCGCATTCTTTTCTGTATTTATTAATACCTTATTTTTATGTAATTTTCGATACTCAATTACTGCATATAGAATGAAACATTTCTTTAAATTTATTGCCAAAATTGCATTTCTCAAGGCGAATCTTGTGGTAGGCGTAACCAAATGTTGTACGCGTGGCCAAATGTTGTATACGTGGCCAAATGAAATGAATCTGGGAAATCAAAATTTAGTCGAGACACGTCGAAATCGGAATGATCTCTCATGGATGAGAGCCTTCAAGCACATGGGCATTTCCTTTCGTACTAATCCTCCTATTTCTCAATCAGAGAATTCAGCTATCAGAGATCATTCTGATCTTACAAATCTTATATCCATCAATAACCTTTTCATTCCCCAACATCCTTCTATTGACGAAGATCTTAAAATTTTAAAGTACTTATGCATAAAAACACTTAATCCAACACTTGATATAAATTTATAATTCTTTTTTGGCATTTCAAATTGCTTGACCTGTTTTCATTTTACTTTCTTTCTTTTCTCTCTCTCCACTTGCTTTTTTCTTTTTATTTATTGTCTTTTCTATCCCTTTACCCATTCATTTTACTTTTCTGTTTTTTGTTAGTTATTTACTATAACTTTTTATACTTCACACTATTTTGAATTTATATATTATTAATTTTTTTTAAGTAATTTATTTTGTTAAATTTATATAATTAATTTTATTTGTTCATTTTATTTATATATATATATATATATATATATATATATATATATATATATATATATATATATATATATATATATATATATATATATATATATATATGTATATATATATATAATAATAATAATTTATATTTAAATAACAATATATATATATATATAATAATAATATATATATATATATATATATAATAATAATAATAATATATATATATATATATATATATATATATTTATATTTATATATATTTAAAAATATATATAAAAATAAATTCATTAAGGAACTCTTCTATTTCTGATATATATGTATATATATATATATATATAATATAATAATAATAAGTCAACCAATAATATATATATATATATATATATATATATATATATAATATATATTATAACTAACATATATATATATATATATATATATATATATATATATATATATATATATATATATATATATATACTTCTTATAATATATATATATATAATATATATATATATATATATATATATATATATATAAATATATATATATATATATATATATATATATATATATATATATATATATATATATATAACTTTATAATATATATATATATATATATATATATATATATATACTCTTCTTCTTTCTATATATATATATATGGTCTGGAATAAGAGGTATAGATCTAAAGTTCAATGTAGTTCAGATGGACAATCTTAGGGGCGTGTTAGGTGTGAAAAAATTGATAAAATGAAGATGAACGTATTAGAGAGAGTTGTGTGGTGTGAAGAGAGGGATAAATGAGAGAATAAATGAAAGTACGTTGAGATAGTTTGGTCACCTGGAAGGATGAATGACAGTCAGGGTTTGGATTAAGCGGATGTATAGTAATTAGTGTGTTGGGGAATCGACCGGCCTCAGGCCAAGAAAGAAAAAGTGGATTAAGTCCCGGTAAACGAATGTCTGAAGGAGAGAAATGTGAGTTTGGCAGAGGGGAGAATAAAGGTGCATAATAGGAGTGAATGGCTGGGTTTTGTGAGGGGGTATGGTTGTGGCCCACCTGAGCCAGGGGATGAATCCTACACTTGACGATATGCCATAGTGAGGGGTCCGTCGCGGTCCCGTGAAGCTCTAGGGTGGATTTTCCGACTGCGCCGAGTTCTCACTTATAGGTATAGAGGGGGCGGTAAGGCTGGGCTTTCTTTTCGACTTGTGTCATGTTCTTCTACTACTTCTCTTTTCCGATGCAGGTCACGCACCTTACCTCCAGTCTTGGGGAAAAAATGGAAGATGATGATGAAGATGACAATATATTATAACTTTGCTAACGCGATCTTAGACCATATATTTAGTTTCCATTCCTTTAACAAGCAAATTTACAACACTACTATTAATTCTCATTCGATGTGTGTTTTTTTTTTTTATAAATCACTTGTGAAACTCAAAAAGTAAAATAAACAAATCTTAATAATTATGCATGTCCGAATGGGTTTAAAGTTGGTAATACTAAGCAATGCATTTTATGATCCGAGGGAAAAATCAGAAATAAGAGATTTTATATATTTTAAACTAAAATTTGTGAAGTTTAATAAATCTATTTTGTGTACTTTTTATTATCTGTCTTAAATGAGATTTTTTTTCACTTTCAAAATTATTTTATCTTGTAGTTAAATTATTTTTTCATTAGGCATTTATTGAGTTAAATGAAAACTTAAACTAGACAATACCAAAGGGTAGATGCACAGTAGGTTGGTGTGCATGCATGGCAGACCACTCGCTGAAGCACTCGCTCCAAATGTGCGTTGCGCGCGAGCGGTGCCGTGTAACAACACT
>JABUQX010147286.1:2500-15000 GCA_015478945.1 Trachelipus rathkii
AATAATAATATAATAACTATAATAATATATATATATATATATATTTATATAATATATATATGTAATAATAATAAATAATAATAATAATAATAATAATATGTATATATATAATATATTTCTTCAATAATAATAATAATAATATATATATATAATAATAATATATGTAATAATAATAATATAATAATATATATATATATATATATATATATATATATATATATACGTTATACAATTAAAATGGAGTAACTCTAAGTCAGGGGTTCCAAACCTCTTTTTTTGCTTGTGGACCCCTTGAGTCCTAACTTTACGTATGTGAACCCCCTGAGTCCTAACTTTACTATGTGTACCCCTTGAGTCCTAACTTTACGTATGTGGAACCCCTTAGTCCTAACTTTACGTATGTTGACCCCCTGAGTCCTAACTTTACGTATGTTGACCCCATGAGTCCTAACTTTCCGCATGTGAACCTCTGAGTCCTAACTTTACGTATGTGGACCCCCTGAGTCCTAACTTTACGTATTTGGACCCCCTGAGTCCTAACTTTACGAAGGTGGACCCCCTGAGTCCTAACTTTACGTAGGTGGACCCCCTGAGTCCTAACTTTACGTCTGTGGAACCCCTTAGTCCTAACTTTACGTATGTAGACCCGCCGAGTCCTAACTTTACGTATGTGGACCCCCTGAGTCCTAACCTTACGTATATGGACACACTGAGTCCTAACTTTACGTAGGTGGACCCCTGAGTCCTAATTTTACGTAGGTGGACCCCCTGAGTCCTAACTTTACGTAGGTGGACCCCTGAATCCTAACTTTACGTATGTGGAATCCCTGGGTCCTAACTTTACGTATGTGGACCCCCTGAATCCTAACTTTACGTAGGTGGACCCCTGAGTCCTAACTTTACGTAGGTGGACCCCCTGAGTCGTAACTTTATGTATGTGGAACCCCTTAGTCCTAACTTTACGTATGTTGACCCCCCTGAGTCCTAACTTTACGAATATGAACCCCCTGAGTCCTGACCTTACGCATGTAGACCCCTTGAATCCTAACTTTACGTAGGTTGACCCCCTGAGTCCTAAATTTACGTAGGTGGACCCCCTGAATCCTAACTTTACGTATGTAGACCCCTGAGTCCTAACTTTACGTATGTGGAACCCCGGAGTCCTAACTTTACGTATGTGGAACCCCTGAGTCCTAACTTTATGTAGGTGGACCCCCTGAGTCCTAACTATATGTATGTGGAACCCCTTAATCCTAACTTTTACGTATGTTGACCCCCCTGAGTCTTAACTTTACGTATGTGAACCCCCTGAGTCCTAACCTTACGGCTGTAGACCCTGAACCCAACTTTTAGGTGGACCCCCTGAGTTCTAACTTTACGTAGGTGGACCCCCTGAATCCTAACTTTACGTATGTGGCCCCCTGAGTCCTAACTTTACGTATGTGGAACCCCTGAGTCCTAACTTTACGTATGTGGACCTCCTGAGTCCTAAATTTACGTAGGTGGACCCCTGAATCCTAATGTTACGTAGGTGGACCCCCTCAGTCCTAACTTTACATATGTGGAACCCCTTAGTCCTAACTTTACGTAGGTGGACCCCCTCAGTCCTAACTTTACGCATGTTGACCCCTTGAGTCCTAACTTTACGTATGTAGACCCCCTGAATCCTAACTTTACGTAGGTGGACCCCCGTATTCTCATATGTTATATTTCTAACTGAAAATCAATCCAATGATGCTAGTAGTGGACTCCAGTTGGGGAAGGCTACCGTAGCCCTATCGGTAGAGTGACAGAGTCACATGGCAAAGGCCCGGGTTCAATCCATGGTCAGGATCCTAGGTAAAAATTACCTAGAGTAATTCCCCTCCTTGAATAGGGCTATGCTCGTGATGTGCGAACTTTTTATATATAAAAAATAGTATATATATATATATATATATATATATATATATATATATATATATATATATATATATATATATATATATATATATATATATATATATATAAGTTAAATTTAGTATCCTAAATATCTGAAATTCTTTCTGTTCGAGATTTTAGTACCACTTCAAATGAACCCATTTACCTCAAAGTGTGTATGTGTGTGTGTGTGTGTGTGTGTGTGTGTGTGTGTGTGTAGGTGTGTGTGTGTGTGTGTGTGTGTGTGTTGTGTGTGTGTGTGGAGAATAATTGTCACTTATTTAGGTTTTTAGGTGGTCCTGTCGTTGTTGTTGTTTGTGTGTGTTTTTTATGCTTCGATGTTGATGGTTTTATTATTATTGTTTTTTTTGCTGACGAACTTCTCATTTTTTTGGTGTCTGTGGTTTGTTATTAAAGTGATTTTTTTTCACTATATTTACTTACTGGCACTGTCAGTGTTACATATTGGCACTCCTGCTTGATTGATGATTCGTCTGTTAAACATTTGTCATCATTATCCAATAAAATATTTATTTTTTCATTTCGTTTTATTTTCGTTGTTTAGTATAGCTGATGATTGCTGATATTATCTGATGCTTGTTGATATTTACTGATGATTGGTTGCTGATAATTGCTCATGACTGCTGAATGCTGATAGATGCTAATGATTGCATATATGCGTTTATATTGGATGATGATATTTTCAGATGTTTGCTGATATTTTAAGATGATTGCAGATTTTTGTGGATATTTTGATTGGTTATTGATAATTGTTGATGAATGCTGATTCTTGCTTTCATTTGCCAATGATTGCTGGCATTTGCTGATTACTGTTAATTGTTGCTGAAGTTGTTGATAACTGTTGATTGTTACTGATATCTGACTATTTGCTGATAGTTACTAATGATTGCAGATAGTAGCTGATATTTTTAAACAGGGCTGCGGAGTCGGAGTCGGAGTCGTGGAGTCGGAGTCGTGGATTCCTGCAAGTCGGAGTCGGAGTCGGAGTCGAAAACTCTGTGCAAGTGGAGTCGGAGTCGGAGTCGGAGTCGAAGATTCCTGTGTAAGTGGAGTCGGAGTCGGAGTCGAAGATTCCCGTGTAAGTGGAGTCGGAGTCGGAGTCGAAAATTTAGAGAACTATTATTATTATTATTATTATTATTATTATTATTATTATTATTATTATTATTATTATTATTATTATTATTATTATTATTATTATTATTATTATTATTATTATTATTATTATTATTATTATTATTATAATAAAAGTTTTTGATTTTATTTCCAACGTTCTAAATATTTATTTTTGTACATAATTTAATTTCTTTAAAATAATCTTTGAAAATAATATACAGAAGAAGATATATTTACATAGATTTCCTGACGCGTTTCGTCTCTATACTTGAGACATCTTCAGAGGATTATTTCTTGTAAGCGAATGAGTTTTTAAATTGATATATAATAAGTAAATCAAATGATATTGAGTCTGACTGATAAATACATAAAATTTTATGTTAAGGTCTGGTTGCGTGTTTTGATGTAGAAAGCCTCCGCAATTTTAAGTTTCTGAACTTCACACGATCCGTATAATATTGTGAAGTGTTTAGAAATATTACTAATAGTTGATTGACCATGTGCCGTATTGAAATGTTCAAAGATTTTGCTGGGACTGTAGAGATGTTGATATGCCCTGTCCGACAATCTATTCTTCGTGTAACCAATATATGTTGACGTACAGTCTACCTCAGGGCAGTTAAATTGGTACACAACGTGATGGTTGTCGGGCAAAGCATCTCTTGTGCTAAAGGAAGATGACAGTTGTTTTGACTTATGGTATAGTCTGACTTTAATTTTTGAGGTGTCTTTAGTTTTGAGGTGAGAATTCAAAATATTACGAAGGCACTTCTCTTCCTTATTGACAAATAGCATTGAAAGTTTTGAAGAAGAAATTTATCGAATTTTTCTGATTATTTTTACTTTCTTTTATTATATAATTTTGTAAGGGTTTTATTAATTAAAATTTCAACTGAATATTGTGGATGATCACAGTTAATTAAATTTTACTTAATGCGGCAAATTTCTTCATCAAAAGTTTTCCCAAGTTGAACATAGGTTGTATGCTCTGTAAACTAAAATTTTACGATAGATTCTTTGTAAATAGTCGGTGAATAGGATCCATAGTTCATATACAGACCATTATCAGTGGGTTTGACATGTATGCCTGTAGATAATGAGCCGTCAGAATTAACATTGATTTTGATGTCTAAAAAACAGATAGCATTATTAACCTAAGTTTCGTATGTGAATTTTAAGCATGACAAACAACTCTTGAATTCTATTGATGAACTGATGTATATGATCTATGTTCCTAAAAATAGTGAGGGTGTCGTCGACATACCTTATGTAAAATACGGGGTTAAAGTTGTTTGTTTCACGAAGGATTTTGTTTTTCCAGATTGGACATATAGAAGTCAGCAAATGTAGGTCCAAGTGGTCAGCCCATCGGCAGTCCATCAGTTTGTAGATATATGTTTTCTTTAAATTTAAACGGTGTTTGATTACAACAAATTAATAAAAGGTTCCTCATATGTTGTTCTGATATATCTGGTGGGGGTAGGTTATTTGAGTGAAACACTTCGTTAATTATTATGTCAATCGTATCAAGAACCGGTACATTTATGAACAAAGATTCTACATCAAGTGAGGCGAATATATTAGTGGCTTCAAGTTTTAAGTTTGATAATTTACATAATGTTTCATTATTTGATTTAACTATGAAAGAGTTATTAAGATATGGTCGGATAATGCTGTTCAGATATTGGGCAATTTCGTGTGTAACCGTTCCGCACATAGATATTACAGGTCTCAAAGGTGAATTTTCTGAGTTTTTGTGTAATATATATCCATATATATATATATATATATATATATATATATATATATATATATATATATATATATATATATATATATATATATATATATATATATATATATATATATATATATATATATATATATATATATATATATATCCTAAATAATAAAATCCAGTTCTTTTAATTTTGTCAGAAATTCTTTTGTTTTTTATTTCATAAGCGATTCTCTTAATGCTATTATTATTATTATTATTATTATTATTATTATTATTATTATTATTATTATTATTATTATTATTATTATTATTATTATTATTATTATATTATTATTATTATTATTATTATTATTATTATTATTATTATTATTATTATTATTATTATTATTATTATTATTATTATTATTATTGAAACTGAAAGTATTAAACTGTTAATTTTATAATGGCTGTTTTATAATAAAAATAAAAATAATTTGCATTATATTTACGTTATACATTTGTTTTCGAAACTGCAAATGTATGTCCAAGTGGTCAGCCCATCGGCAGTCCATCAGTTTGTAGATATATGTTTTCTTTAAATTTAAACGGTGTTTGATTACAACAAATTAATAAAAGGTTCTCATATGTTGTTCTGATATATCTGGTGGGGGTAGGTTATTTGAGTGAAACACTTCGTTAATTATTATGTCAATCGTATCAAGAACCGGTACATTTATGAACAAAGATTCTACATCAAGTGAGGCGAATATATTAGTGGCTTCAAGTTTTAAGTTTGATAATTTACATAATGTTTCATTATTTGATTTAACTATGAAAGAGTTATTAAGATATGGTCGGATAATGCTGTTCAGATATTGGGCAATTTCGTGTGTAACCGTTCCGCACATAGATATTACAGGTCTCAAAGGTGAATTTTCTGAGTTTTTGTGTATTTTAGGCAATCCATATATATATATATATATATATATATATATATATATATATATATATATATATATATATATATATATATATATATATATATATATATATATATATATTATATATATAAACTGTGTTTTTTTAAATAATAAAATCCAGTTCTTTTAATTTTGTCAGAAATTCTTTTGTTTTTTATTTCATAAGCGATTCTTTTAATGCTATTATTATTATTATTATTATTATTATTATTATTATTATTATTATTATTATTATTATTATTATTATTATTATTATTATTATTATTATTATTATTATTATTATTATTATTATTATTATTATTATTATTATTATTATTATTATTATTATTATTATTATTATTATTATTATTATTGAAACTGAAAGTATTAAACTGTTAATTTTATAATTGCTGTTATATAATATATATATATATATATATATATATATATATGTATTGGACATATAGAAGTCAGCAAATGTAGGTCCAAGTGGTCAGCCCATCGGCAGTCCATCAGTTTGTAGATATATGTTTTCTTTAAATTTAAACGGTGTTTGATTACAACAAATTAATAAAAGGTTCCTCATATGTTGTTCTGATATATCTGGTGGGGGTAGGTTATTTGAGTGAAACACTTCGTTAATTATTATGTCAATCGTATCAAGAACCGGTACATTTATGAACAAAGATTCTACATCAAGTGAGGCGAATATATTAGTGGCTTCAAGTTTTAAGTTTGATAATTTACATAATGTTTCATTATTTGATTTAACTATGAAAGAGTTATTAAGATATGGTCGGATAATGCTGTTCAGATATTGGGCAATTTCGTGTGTAACCGTTCCGCACATAGATATTACAGGTCTCAAAGGTGAATTTTCTGAGTTTTTGTGTATACAAATTTATATATATATATATATAGTATATATATATATATATATATATATATATATATATATATATATATATATATATATATATATATATATATATATATATATATATATATATATATATATATATATATATATATATATATATATATATATATATATATATATATTTTAAATAATAAAATACAGTTTTTTTATTTTTGTCAGAAATTCTTTTGTTTTTTATTTCATAAGCGATTCTCTTAATGCTATTATTATTATTATTATTATTATTATTATTATTATTATTATTATTATTATTATTATTATTATTATTATTATTATTATTATTATTATTATTATTATTATTATTATTATTATTATTATTATTATTGAAACTGAAAGTATTAAACTGTTAATTTTATAATGGCTGTTTTATAATAAAAATAAAAATAATTTGCATTATATTTACGTTATACATTTGTTTTCGAAACTGAAATATATTTGTTTGTCATGTGTTGCGCCTGCCCTCCTCCACGTCTTTACGGTACTTTACCGTATAGCATTTGGAGATTAGATTCATTGGAAAAGTGGTATATTTTTTTATTCTGAAAAGCAAGCAAAAAAAAAATTGTTGAAACAAAAAAATGTTTTAATGTAACTCTGTAAGCACTAATCTGAGTCAGAGTCGAAATTTTGAATTTGACTGCTGGAGTCGGAGTCGGAGTCGGAGTCGGAGTCGAAAATTTTTGTTTAAGTGGAGTCGGAGTCGGAGTCGGAGTCGGAGTCGGAGTCGGAGTCGGAGTCGGAGTCGGAGTCGGAGTCGAAAATTTTTGTTTAAGTGGAGTCGGAGTCGGAGTCGGAGTCGAAAATCCAAATTTGAATTTAAGGAGTCGGAGTCGGAGTCGGAGTCGAAAAATTTATTTTACGACTCCGCAGCCCTGTTTTTAAATATCTGAAGATTGTTACTGATATTTTCTGATGACTGCGTTGATTTTTTGCTGATATTGTTGCTGATAGTCGTTGATAACTGCCAGTTGTTGCTGATATTATCTGACTAACTGACAAAAGTTAATGATTACAGAGAGTAGCTGATATTTTTTAAGTATCTTCAGATTGTTATTGATATTTTTTGATGACTGTGCTGATTTTCTTGCCGATATTTGCCGACGGTTCCAATGGTTATATTGATTGTTAAGGCATACCGTTTGATAATAATTATTTGACGTCATTTTTCTTTTAAATAATAATGAATGCGAGGGTTTGACTTGCTCTTAATCAATAAATTGTATTTTAATTAAGAAAATCGAATAATTCAAAATTTGATTAATGGAGAATATGAAATTAGTAATTGTCTAATTATTATTATTATTATTATTATTATTATTATTATTATTATTATTATTATTATTATTATTATTATTATTATTATTATTATTAATTATTATTATTATTGGTAGTAGTTGTAGTAGTAGTAGTAGTTGCAGTTTTATTATGAGTACTAATGATTATTGCAAAATAGATTCCTGACTGTAATGTGGATGATGATTCTAGCTATAGCGGTATACTACTACTACTACTACTACTACTACTACTACTACTACTACTACTACTACTACTACTACTTTGCTACTGCTAATACTTGTCAATACTTCTCGTGAAATAAATTCTAAGGAATATAATGTTGTTTTTTTTTAATTATTTGTTATTTGAATTATAGTAATAGTTCTGATCATATATATATATATATATATATATATATATATATATATATATATATATATATATATATATATATATATATATATATATATATATATATATATATATATATATATATATATATATATATACATATATATATATATATATATATATATATATATATATATATATATATATATATATATTAGTATATATATATATATATATTTATATTTATATATATATATATATATATATATATATATATATATATATATATATATATATATATATATATATATACCAGTAGGAGAAAATATAGATAGTCATTTTACCTTAAACCGTATAATTAAAGATTAAAATAATAAAAAATAATTTGAAAAAACTAAATTTCATAAATTAAAAAAAAAAATTATTTTTAGTCAAAATTTTTTAAAAAGCTATTATAATTATCCGTAGATTTTAAGTAATATAATTTATTTGAACTTTTTATTTTTTTTTATTTTTTATTTTTTTTTGTGGAGTTTGAAATATTTTTCGAATTTCTTTGAAATTCCTGATTTTTTTGAATTTTTTTTTTTTTTTGAATTTTTTAAATTTTCTCAAAGGAATATTTTTTGGAATTCTTCAACTTTTGAAAATTTAAATTTTTTTTATTTTTATTTTTATTTTAATTTTACGTTCTGATATTTTTTATTTCTTTATTTCTTTAGTTTTTATTGTATTTTATTATTTTATTTAATATGTTTTTGATGTCAAAGAAATAATAAATAGTTATTTAATAATACAAATAAAAAGGTGGAAATGGAATCAATATTATTATTATTATTATTATTATTATTATTATTATTATTATTATTATTATTATTATTATTATTATTATTATTATTATTATTATTATTATTATTTTTATTATTATTATTATTATTATTATTATTATTATTATTATTATTATTATTATTATTATTATTATTATTATTATTATTATTATTATTATAATTATTATTATTATTATTATTATTATTATTATCATTATTATTATTATTATTATTATTATTATTATTATTATTATTATTATTATTATTATTATTATTATTATTATTATTATTATTATTATTATTATTATTATTATTATTACTAAATCAAAATTGTAACTTCGTAATAGCTATTTATAAAAAATTTCTATCCCTTTTGCAATCATTGCTGATAATAAAAATAATAATAATAATAATAATAATAATAATAATAATAATAATAATAATAATAATAATAATAATAATAATAATAATAATAATAATAATAATAATAAATTTGATAATAATAATAAAATAAAAATAATACCATTATCTAAATCGTAATAGAAATATTCATAAGCAATTACGTATTACGCTGTAATATATATATATATATATATATATATATATATATATATATATATATATATATATATATATATATATATATATATATATATATATATATATATATATATATATATATATATATATATTTTTACAGTTGTCACCACCAACTCACGGGCAGAGCCCTATTCAGGGAGGGGGTGTTGCACGCCAAAATTTCAGCCGCTAGCGCAAATATTAGATGAGCACAGACGCAGGCTTTAAAGTGAGGGAGATTAAATTCAAGCAAGAAACACAGGAAGATGGAAGAGAATTCACAGAACAGATGTGGTAAGAAGGAAGGTCCCGGTAAACGAACTAGCCTGGAGTTAATTACATCAACACAAAACTCGTGCGCAGACACAGCACCCTTGTGCTACGAGGGCGTCGTAAAGGTGGTGGTACGCGAGTGGTAAGTTCCTTCGAACACCTGCCGCTGCGGTACCTATAGAAAAGAGATAAAGCACCAACATCGCGCCGCAAAGATAGAGGGTCAAGTGAACTGGAAAGTACAGAACAGTTTATAAGCCTTTTGGCTTTTGACTCGACCCTGTCCAAAAGCCGGGTGAAACCAGAGCCCCCCAGATATGAGAACAGTACTCCATACAAGGGCGGATGAGACCCTTGTATAGCTGGAGTAACTGAGAAGAGGAAAAAAATCTCGCAGTCTAAACAGAACTCCCAGTTTCTTTGAGGCCGCCCTAGCAACCGTTGTGATGTGATTTTTCCAAGACATTTTTTTGTTTATGTTAAGGCCAAGGATGTTTATATTGTCAACAGGAGAGACGAGAGAACCGTCGAAAGAGATAGGAAAGTTAGAAGTTTTAGAGAGGAAGATTTGTAGAAGTTGAGTTTTTAAAGAATTGAATTTCACAAGGTTGAGACGACCGGGCACGACCCCAATCGGAAATTCTATCCAGATCAGCGAGAATAGAATCGGAAAGATTAAGATGAGAGGCAATTCTAGAAGTAAAAGAGGGAGCAGAATTGAAATGAGTTGAAGAATGAAGGGTCGAGTCATCGGCATATGAGTGGATAGAGTTAGATGTGCAGGTGAGAAGATCATTAATGAAAAGTAAGAATAAAGTAGGAGATAAGACAGAACCCTGAGGAACACCACTATTAACAGAAAGAAGAAGTCGCCCATCAACCACAGCCGATATTGAGCGACTTGAAAGAAAGCTAGACATAAGTAAGCAAAGAGAAGGAGGAAACCCAAAGGAGGGGAGCTTGAAGAGCAGTGACGCGTGCCATACCCGGTCAAATGCTTTGGATATGTCAAGCGCCACCACGCAAGTCTCCGTAGTTCTGAGCGCCGAAACCATATATATCGGTTTAGAAAGTATATCACCAGTAGACCTTGAACGCCGAAAACCGTACTGGCGATCGGAAAGAAGAGAATGAGATTCCAGATGGTCTAAGAAGTGAGAGTTAAGAAGGGTTTCAAAGATCTTAGATAGAATACAGGTGAGAGCTATAGGGCGATAGTTAGAAGGATCAGAGCGGCTTCCTTTTTTCGGAATAGGTTGGACATGTGCGCGCTTCCAACACTGAGGGAAAGTGTTAGTATTGAGACATAGAGAATATAGTTGAACGAGGGGCGGGGATAGCATGGAAGCACACTCCCTCAAAACTCGGGGAGGAATGCCATCCGGGCCACCCGCCTTCCTAACGTTCATAGATCTCAGGAGCCCATGCACCTGATCAAATGTAATCACAGGCAAAGACATAGGACACCTGAGAGGAGAAGGTGGAGGAGGAGGAATGCCAGAATCGTCCAGGGTTGAGTTAGAGGAAAATAGGAGGCCGAAGAGATTGGCCTTTTCAGTTGGAGAGTTAGCAACAGAGCCATCAGATTGAATAAGAGGAGGAAAGGCAGATTTACAGAAGTTGTTAGAGATGTTTTTGGCAAGAGGCCAGAAAGATTTGTCAGTAGGAGAACCAAGGAGGTTAGCGCACTTTCGTTTGATGAAAGCCCGTTTGCTCGTCGAAGAGTATCCCTGCAACGATTTCTAGCTGAATGAAAATTAGCGAGAGTGATAGGAGAACGAGAATTTTTCCACCCCCGAAGAGTATCCCTGCAACGATTTCTAGATGAATGAAAATTGGCGAACCATGGATTATGAGAAGAGAAAGATTTAGTCGAAGAAGGAATGAACCTGCTCATCCCGTCGACGATTACAGCTCCCACCTTAATGGCAGAAGCCGAAGCGTCATCAGAGTCAAAGCAGTCATTCCAATTATAGTTAGCGTAGAAGCGACGCAAGGCCCCCCAATCACCCCGATCAAAGTGCCAGAAAAAACGCGTAGGGCAGGATGGAGCTGTTGGAGAGAAAGTATTAAAATTAAGAGATATAAGGTTGTGGTCAGATTTACCAATAGGAGCGAAGGTAGTGTATTTATAGAGAGAAGGACTAGTGGTGAAACATAGGTCAAGTGTGTTCAAGAATTGGTTGGGACGATCCGGAATGTGTGTAGGTTCTTTGATTAGTTGCTCCAGATCGTTGAGAATGCTGAATGATTCGGCCTCCTCCCCACCTAAATCAGTATGAGAGGACCCCAACCATTCAGTGTTGTGTACATTGAAATCCCCTAAATAGAGAACCTCAGTATTTGGATGAGAATATATAAGTCTCGTGAGAGGTAGTAAGATATTCAAAGAAAGAGTGAAAATCTGTTCTGTTAGAAGAACAGAGCAGAAGCAAAAATATATATATATATATATATATATATATATATATATATATATATATATATATATATATAGAATGTATATATATATATATATA
>JABUQX010147286.1:17500-22500 GCA_015478945.1 Trachelipus rathkii
TATATATATATATATATATATATATATATATATATATATATATATATATATATATATATCACCACTGTTCACGGGTAGAGCCCTTTTTTAAGGAGGGATATACATCAATGACCCAAATTACTGTATACTGGAAAGGTTAAGTGTATAAAATATGAAACGAGAATTTGTTATTATTTGAAAGTTGTTGTTCTTTTTCGTGTTTTTTTTTTGTGTATGAATGGGCATAAGCCCGGCTTCGGAGCCGCAAGGCTTTGTGTTGAGCCGGAGCCGGAGCCAGAGCCGGAGCCGGAGCCGGAGCTGGAGCGAAAGTTAAAAACTATATTTTTACTATAAAATAATGAGGTTTCGATCTGGGGTCAGAGCTGGAACCGCTTATTTTAAAGTAATATAGCCTAATCTGAGAAATCATAAAATTGTCGAGCCGGAGCCGGAGCCGGAGCCGGAGTTGGAGCCGGCAAAAAACAAATTAACGACTCCGAAGCCCTTCCATTTTATTACAAATCAATGACTCAAACTTGTATCTCTCGTTTCTGAACATAGAAATGTACTAAATATCTCATTAATAATTCTTGAAAATATACATTTGCCTCCACTACATATCAAATAAAGTCTCATTAAAAATTTTGTTGCATAAGTACATAAAAGACCTCTAGATTCATTTATTTGAAACATAAATCTCGAAAAAAGAAAAAGAAAAAAAGAAAAAAGAAATTAGCGATGTTAATTTACTATTTTGATGTTTGAGGAGTATTAAAATCAAGCGGAAAGAGCAGCTTGTCAATCATTGGAAAATATTACGGATTTTTTTTTATAATATCGAATGGCATAAAAATATTCAGGTAAAATAAATGACTTTCTGAAACCATTTAAAGCAAGGGATACAACAACAAGTCTTTAAAAAAGAAGCTTGAATTTTCTTCAAAATTCAAGTTCTGGACTTGCATATAGAATTCTTTATTCTTCCCAGAACTTCTCTGACTCGTTAGCAAAAAACTTGGAGAGCGACTTCATCACAAAATTACAGCAATGGAAAAAGAAATGCCAAGGTAAATGGAATCCCATTGAGCTGGTTGATTTTTGCTGCACAACAAGGATAGAAACTACACTGGTGAAGTATTGTAGAAAATAATCATATCATACTTTTTAGGAATTTCTTATTTTTTTTGTGTATTTGTGTTTGCTATCATCATTATCATGTAAGTACTCATCATTATCATGTAAGTACTCATCATTATCATGTAAGTACTCATCATTATCATGTAAGTACTCATCATTATCATGTAAGTACTCTTCTAAAATTATAAAAATTACATGATAGGAAAAATCTAGCATCATACTTAGATTAAGACACAGGTCACTAAGTGAAACGAATTTCCAGGTTCAATAATGATAATAGTCCTTGGGGGGGGGGGGGTTCTAGCATCATAGTTAGATTCAGACACAGGTCACTGGGTGAAACGAAGTCCCATGTTCAATAATAATAATAGTCCTTGGGGGATTGAGAGAGTGGAGGGAAAGCATTGTTTTGTTTTTCAATGTAATTTTAAAACTAACATTTTTGACTAACATTATTGATCCTAATTTCGAAAGTGAAAATTTTAATTTCTAATTTATAAGTATAATAAATCTTTGTAGCCTGCCTTCATTCTAATTCAATTCTTAAATATTTAATTTTTCTTAATTTTTCTTAATTTTTTTTCAGGTTAGATCGATGCTAGATAGATGTTCAAAATTTATTTCATTTTATTCTTAATTTTTTTTTTCTTTGTTTTTTGAGGATCTCTCTCTCTCTTTCACACACACACCCACACCCACCCACACACACACATACACACACACACACACACACACATATGTATATATATATATATATATATATATATCTTTCTATATATATATATAAACACAATTATATATATATATATATATATATATATATAGACTATATATATATATATATATATATATATATATATATATATATATATATATATATATATATATATATATATATATATATATATATATATTAGTGGGACGATCCAAATTTCCAGCCGATGCCGATTCCGATTCCGATACCAGTCAAAAGTGCCGATTCCGATTCCGATTCCGATTCCGATTCCGATTCCGATTCCAATTATATATATATATATATATATATATATATATATATATATATATATATATATATATATATATATAAATTAATATAAACACATATATATATATATATATATATATATATATATATATATATATATATATATATGTACATATATATATATATATATATATATATATATATATATATATATATATATATATATATATATATATATATATATATATATTTTTATATAGATATATATATATATATATATATATATATATATATATATATATATATATATATATATATATATATATATATATATATATATATATATATATACGGGGATTTCGTACATAAACCGCACAATTATTTGTATAAATCACATTCTAAAGGGTAAGGGTTCAATCCCACTTAGAGTCTTGTGATTTATATATATATATATATATATATATATATATATATATATATATATATATATATATATATATATATATATATATATATATATATATATATATAGATGGCATTATTGAGAACTAGTTGCAAAGAGTGTAAAAAGCAAGGTAATGCCTGGAATCCTGCTTGTATAACTCCTGCAGCCATATTAGGTGCATTATCCCTTACTATAACAGGAATTTTATTAGCATGAATATTGAATTCTTCCATAACATTTTGAAGACAATCACTTATATTAGATGCTGTGTAAGATACGTGAAAAGGTGAAACTCGAAGGATGGCATTTTGTTGTTCATAGTTGCTAGATAACCAATGAGCAGGTAAACTTAAAAATGAGGTATTTGCAGTATCAGCTGTCCATCCATCGCTTGTAAAAGACAAGTATTCCTCTGCATTAATCTGATCTTGTATTTTATTTCTCACACACTCATATATATTTTTCACAATAGTTTCTTTTATATATTTTCTTGAAGGAATTACATAGTTTGAGCACACATGATTTATCAGTCTTATGAAACCAATGTCTTCAACTATTGAAAATGGTTGCAAATCCACTGCGATCATTTCTCCAATAGGTCTGGGAATCTTCTTGGATTCAGAGTCATTTATATGCCATATTTTGGTTTTGTTAAGAGTGTCAATCAAAGTTGGTTGCTTAGAACATTGCAACTCAGTTTTACTCCTTTTAGTTTCTGAAATATTTACCGTAAGAGATCATTTCCTTTTCTGTCCTTGTCTTTCCTTTTCTTCTTTCTCCTTTAATTCTTTTGGATGCTTAGTATTTAAATGTTTAAGCATATTTGTTGTTGTAAAGCCACCTCTATTGGTTCCTCTTGATATTTGGATTTTGCATAATTTGAAAATAGTTTTTGATTGATCATCCTTAGCTATGTCGAATAATTTCCATGCTAAACTTTTTGATTTACAAGGAATAGATCCTTCTTTGCTGGTTGATTGGTAACTGCTTGCCATGATTATTTATTATAGTAATAGCAATGTTAATTTTTAAGTTATTAATTTAAATTTTTAATATTTTAGTATATATTTTAAAATAATAAAAATCTGAAAGAGTAAATATATATATATATATATATATATATATATATATATATATATATATATATATATATATATATATATATATATATATATATATATATATATATATATATATATATATATATATATATATTTAAAATATATATAAATAAATAAATATATATATATATATATAAAAGTATATATAGATATATATATATATATGTAAATTTATAAATATATATATATACGCCTATATATATATATATCTTTAAAGTTTACATACAAAAAATGAAATATTATAAGTTTAAAACAGATTCCAGTTCGGGAAATTATTAAAGGTTTTCATTCAAAAAGAACAAAAGTCTGCAGAAATAAAACTGACTAAACAAAAATTTAAAGTTCTATTTTAATTCCTTTAACTTTTATTTTCTCAATTTTAAATTTCGCAGGCCCTAGGAAGTGTGCCTAAAGTGAAATTGGATAAGAAGGCACTGTGTGTGTGTATGCCAGGGTGATATTTTGAGAGAACGAACAACTTTCGATAACGTTAATAGCCTATCCGCCTAAAATCTGGACTCTTTCATAAGTGTGCAAATTGTTTAATAATATTCTTATATAACAAAATATTAATTTCATAATATATTAATTACATAATGTATATTCAATAACTCCAATTAATTACAAACCTACAAGGCAAATATATCAATGCTCACTTACGAGTTCACTGGTATATAATTATCAAAACATATTACATAACATGACTAACGAAACATTGCATAATGACTCCCTCACCGTGACTGTCTGAAAATCTTAACATGATATCTTAGGCTCTACGTAAAGATGCGCCGCTCAATTCAGTTTTCTTTAATTAAATAGAATTAAGGAAGAACTGAAATTAAAAATCAATATGGCAGACTTCGCAACATTGTCTTTGAAATATCATAAAGATCGAATAAAAATTATTTTCAGATTGTGTACCAAAGAATCGGTCAAAGAATCGGTACAATTTTGCCGATTCCGATTCCGATTCCGATTCCTGAAAAACACCCGATTCTTTCGATTCCGATTCCGATTCCGATTAATCGTCCCATCACTAATATATATATATATATATATATATATATATACTTGCATTTATATATATATATATATATATATATATATATATATATATATATATATATATATATATATATATATATATATAACTATATATATATATATATATATATATATATATATATATATATATATATATATATTTATATATATATATATATATATATATATATATATATATATATATATATATATAATACTTTTTATATATATAGATAAATAATATATATATATATATATATATATATATATTTATATATATATATATATA
>JABUQX010147287.1:0-13892 GCA_015478945.1 Trachelipus rathkii
AGAAAGCCTTCGTCGTCGCCCGCGATCTGAAACACAAACACAATAAAAACGAGAAATGATCTTTGAGGAAACCCGTTTTACTTTAGAAAGGAAAGGGCTTTTAATTCTTCATTCCCAAACCCTTCTCACTTAAAAAATAAGATCTCAACGGAAACCTACTGAATTCAATTCAATATTTATATATATATATATACATATATACATATATATATATATATATATATATATATATATATATATATATTTATATATATATATATATATATATTTATATATATATAGTATATATACATATATTATTATTGTTATTATATATATTATTATTATGCTATATTGCTAAGGTTGTTATTATTATTATTATTATTATTATATATATATATATATATATATATGTATATATATATATGAAGAGAAAGATATATATATATATGATATTACATATTATTATTATTATTACATTATTACTATATATATATTTATATTATATACATGTTATTATTATACACATACATATTATTACATATTATATATATATTTAGTTATTATTATTACATTATTATGCATATTATGTTAGCTGCATATAACATTACATATTATTACATATATTATTATTATTATTATGCATTATTATACATATATACATTATATATATATACATATTATTATTACATATTATTATTATATTATTATTTAAACATACATACATAATACTTCATATATATTATTATTAACATATATTATATACATATGAGATATATTATTATTTATGGTTATTATGACATGCATATATATTATTATACACAAATTATACTCTAAAAACTGTTATAGCGACATATACGGGTCGCGATATATGAAGATATAAAATATATATATATACATACATATACATACATATATATATATGTTATACAGCCATATATATACATATATATATTATATCATTTATTACATTCATTCTTGAAAGTTTATTATTATTATTATTATTATTATGATTATTTTTAACATTATTGGAGGAAAATTACCAAGCAAGTTATTATGTTACTAGTTGTAATTATTTATTCATTTTTGACATTTATTTTTTAAAAAAACCTTTTCGTGCGTGCGACTATTTTCATTAAAAATTTATAGATTAGCGTAATCAAAACCATAATACGTTTACATTCAATAACATTGAGTCAGGGGCAAACGTTCGACTACTGATCACTGCGGTTTACTTTTAAATGAAGCGACTTGTTTCGCTCACGGTTAACTGTATGCTACACACATAAACATATTACACATTAGTATATATGTACATACATATATTATATATATATATACATTTATATATGTTATGATATAAATATATATATATATATATATATATATATATATATATAAACATACATATATATATATATATATATATATATATATATATATATATATATATATATATATATATATATATATATATATATATATATATATATATATATATATATAGTAAAAAGAATACAAAAGCTAGAGGTCATAAGCGACAATTTGGTAGTTTTATAGCAGAGCGATCAAAGAAAAAATAATAGTTTTTAATAATTCTCACTATTTTTGAAATACCTTTTGTAAACGGGCCAACTGGAATTTCAATTTGTAAGTTTTGTTTTGCGTTTTTACTTTATTCTTATTTTGTAATGCTCTAAGCAACAATAGCTTAAAATTACGCTAAAAACTGTTGTTTTGGAAAAAAAAATTTTTTATTTATTTTTCTCTCTCATGGTTGATTTGCTGATAAAAATACGTAGAAAGATTAAATTCACAAATGTTTATGTTCAGCAGAAAAAATATATTTCAGTGGCTCTTAAAACATAATTTCATCCCTCTCCCTTAAACCCTTTTTCCGATAAATACTTGATTTACATTCCATAAAAGAAACTTATGAAACCTATTCTATATTTCAAATAAATAGTTAATAAAAAGGTTCATAAACTCTTAATAAATTTATGATGCATTACGACCTAAAAAAAAATAACTCTTGCAAAAATAGCTTGACTTTATGAAACCAATCCACATTTAGAAGCATTGAGGATTTAAAAGTCCTTCTAAACTCTAAAATCTTATCCTGACTTGAAGGAAATCTTAACAAAGGCAACAAAATCAATAATATATGTCTTGCTTTTATAATAATAAAAACATGAAATATACACGGAAATCAACTTTAATTCCACAAACTTTATTTTTTATTCTTTTATTATCTTCTCCCTAATGTTGTTTTGATGAACTAACAATAAAAATCATATTTAAACACTGTAATATATATATATATATATATATATATATATATATATATATATATATATATATATATATGCTATATATATATATATATATATATATATATATATATATATATATATATATATATATATATATATATATATATATATATATATATATCAGTGGCGAAGCGTCCAGTCATCTATTGATGCGGCGATGACTGACCAGATGAGATAAAAAATAAATCGATCTCTCCAATTTCAGAAGATTTTTATTTTACAATTATATATATATATATATATATATATATATATATATATATATATATATATATATATATATATATATATATATGAATATAAGTATATATATATATATATATATATATATATATATATATATATATATATATATATATATATATATATATATATATATATATATATATATATATATATATATATATGTGTATATATAAATATATATATATAAATATATTTATATATATGCTTATATATATATATATATATATATATATATATATATATAAATTTATATATATATATATATATATATATATATATATATATATATATATATATATATATATATATATATATATATATACAATTCAATCTTTGAAAAAAGTCTTTATCAAAATGAATTCTTCACCTAGGGTTGAAGATTAAATCCCTGACTCGACGAGTGTGAATAGTAGTGAAGTGATTACGTTGTTTATTGAAACTTTGCAGCAGATTTAACTTAAGATGAAATAATTATAGTCCTAAATATAAATATAAATATAAATATAAATATAAATATAAATATAAATATAAATATAAATATAAATATAAATATAAATATAAATATAAATATAAATATAAATATAAATATAAATATAAATATAAATATAAATATAAAATAAATATAAATATAAATATAAATATAAATATAAATATAAATATAAATATAAATATAGATATAGATACAAATATAAATATAAATATAAATATAAATATAAATATAAATATAAATAAATAAATATAAATAAATAAATATAAATAAATAAATATAAATAAATAAATATAAATAGATAGTGTAGGTTAACCTTTTATATTGTCGTTTTAATCTTTTTATTATGTGTGTATATATATATAATTTTGTGTATGTGTGTGTGTATGTGTGTGTGGGGTTTTGATAGAGTGTAGGTTTTAACCTTTTATATTTTTATATTTTATATTTTTATTTTAACCTTTTATTGTTAGTGTTGTTGTGGGTATTTTCGGTGAGCGGGGTGGTGGCCTAGGTGTTGGGAAGCACCTAGGGTGGGAAGTCCCACAAAACGTGCAGTCTGGGTGAAAATAGATATAGAAGAAGGGAAAAGATGGGGAAGAGAGAGGTAATAAGGGTGGGGTGGATGAAAGTGAGAGGGGTAAATGAAGAATTGAAGAGGGAGGAAGGGGGGTTAATGTTTGAAGAAAAAAGGTTGGATGTGTTAGGGGTAACTGAAACTAAGCTGAAGGGAAAGAGGGAGATGGATTTTGGAAAATACAAGGGTATGGTATCAGGGGTGAACGAGAGAGTGAGGGGGAGGGAAGGGGTAGGAATAGTCGGGAAAGAGTGTGGGGATAAGGTAAGGGTGTGTAGCCAGGTGAGTTCAAGGATAATGTGGGTAAAAGTGAAATTCGGGGGGGAAATGTGGATTTTTATATGCGCATATGCACCAGTGAATGGAGCGAGGGAGGAGGAGAGAGAAAGATTTTGGAATGAGTTAAATGAGTGCTGGGAAAGTTTTGGGGTAAACGATAAAATTTGTCTATTGGGAGATTTAAATGCAGGAGTGGGTAGGGAGGGGGAGGGAAGAATAATAGGTCCATTTGGGGTAGGGGAATGTTAATGGAGAAAGTCTGATAGAGTTGTGTGTTGAAAGAAGAATGATAGTGGGGAATACTTGGTTCAAAAAAAGTGAAAATCATAAGGATACATGGAAGAGTGAGATAACGGGGGGAGGGCAGTACTGGATTATGTGTGTAAATGGGAAGGATAGGGGATAGATTACTAGATGTAAATGTATTTAGAGGGGCAGGGGGGGATATCGGATCACTATTTGGTGGTTGCAAGGTTAAGGGTGGGAGGAGAGGTGACGATTAGGGAGGGGAGAAAAGAGGAGAGTGGAAGTGATAAAGGTGGAAAAATTGGAGGAGACAGTGTGTAAGAGGGAGAATACCAAAAGTATGGATGTGAGTTGGAGATTGGGGAGGTGGAGGGGGAGTGGTAGAGAATAATGGGGGGAGTAGGTGAAAAGGCTAGAAAGAGGTATGGGAGTAAAGGGTGGGTGCAAGCAGGGGAGGAAAGGGAGCGAATGGTGGAGTGAGGAGGTGAAAGAGGTGGTGAAAAGGAAAAAGAAGGAAACATGGCGAAATGGATTCAGGAGGTAGAGAGAGGGAAGCACTGGGAGGAGAGGCAGAAGGGTTAGAGTGAGTAAAGGGAGTGGTGGAAGGGGGCAGAAGAGCAAAAGTGAGTGGTGTAGAAGGTGACAGATAATTTGAATCAGGAAGTAAGATGTTTTGGAAAGGTAAACAAAAAAAAGAGGAGGAAAGAGAAGAAGGAGGGAAGTTGGGGGAGAGGATTAAAAAAAAGGGAGAATAAATTGGATGGGAGGAAGAGGATGAAGGGTGAGGGAAAAGAGGTGGGAGGTATTTTAATGGAATTCATTGAATAAATTGGGTGGGAAAAGATTTGCATAGGTGAGGATAGAGAATGTATTGGGAGGAGGAGGATGAAGCTAAAATGGAGAGGGAAATTATTAGGGCGCGGTAAAGGAAAAAAGGAAGTCCACTGGAGTGCTGGATGGTGTGAGAATGGAAATGTTACAGAAGGGTGGTATAGGGGTGGAGGAGTGGCTGTATAGGTTATATAATATATGTTGGAGGAGTGGTGTGGTACCGCAGGATTGGGAGGATGGCTGTTTGGTCCCCCTGTATAAGGGGAAAGGGGATAGGATGGAATGTGGGAATTATAGAGGTATATGTCTTTTAAGTGTGGTGGGGAGAAAGTGTATGGTAGAATACTGATTGAGAGAGTGAAAGAGTTTACGGAGGGAAGAATGGGGGAAGAGCAAGGAGGATTTAGGGAGGGAAGAGGGTGTGTGGATCAAGTGTTTACACTAAAGATGCTTGTGGAGAAAAGTATTGAGAGGAAAGGGAAAGTGTTGTTTTTTAGATTTAGAGAAAGCATATGATAGAGTGAAGAATTGGTGTGGAGTGGAGGAAAATGGGGGGGTAAATTAGGTAAAGGTATCAGGGCATTTTATAGGAATAGTAGAATGTGTGTGAGTGTGTTAGGAGGGGAGAGTGAGATGTTTGGGAGGACTGAGGCAGGGTGTGTAATGTCATACGTGGCTATTCAATTTGTTTATGGAGAGTGTTTGCAGGAGAATGGTGAGGAAGGAGGGGTGGAATTGACAAATAGGAACGATAGAAGAAGTGAATATGATACTGTTGCGGATGATACCCTAGTGGCGAAGAACGGAAGGGTTGAGGCATTTGGTGAGGGAGTTTGAGAGAATGTGTGAAAAAGGGGCTTAAAATAAATCTAGTAGAGTAAAGTATTGGAGTGGAGCAGGGGAGGAGGGAAAGGTGACAGGTTAGAGGTTCGAGTGGGGGTGTAATTCTGGAAGAAGTAAAGATTTTTAGATATTTAGGGATGAATTCCCAGTTGGGTAAGGGGAGAGAGGATGAAGGAGGAGATAGAACATAGAGTAGGAGAAGGAAGATGAGGGCGTTGAGTGGTCTGAGAGAAGTATGGAAAGGGGGGGACTTATCACAGAAAGTTAAGATAAGTATGTTTGAAAAAATTTGTGTACCAATGGGTGTGGAACGTGGGGGTTGAATGCCAGGTCCAGGAAGAAGTTGGAAGTATTTGAGATGAAGGGTTGAGGAAGGAGCGGTTTGTGGGGATTAGTAGAAGGGAGAGGATTAGGAATAGGGTGGTGAGGGAGAGATGTGAGTGGAGGAATGGGTTGGTGGGAAGAGCGGAGAAGGGAATGCTAAGATGGTATGGGCATCTATGGTGAGAATGGAGGAACAGAGAGTGGTTAGGAGAGTATGGGAGGCGGAGGGGATAGGAAGAGAAGGGGGAGACCAAGAAAGAGGTGGATGGATGGAATAAAGAGAGATGCTTTTTAAGGAGGGAGGAGGATGAGGGAGGAAGAGAGGAGGTAGAATTGTTGCAGATAGAAGTGGGGTGGAGGGAGGTGGGTGGGGGCGAATGAAATTGTAGGTGGGATAGGCTGTACGTACCACTACCCCGCTCAAGCGGGAAAAAATATATATAATATATAATATGTAATATATATATATATATATATATATATATATATATATATATATATATATATATATATATATATATATTTATATATATAACTTGCCTATATATAAATGCGCTTGAAAAGCGGATCAATTAAAATGAATAAATATTAATTTAACTTGCTCATCTCTAAATTTGTCGGATCAATTATATAATGTTCACATCTTTCAGTATTGTTATATAATGTTCACATCTTTCAGCCAATCAAATTACGCAAAAATGTATACTAATATAACATATAACACTCATCTCTAAGTTTGTCGCTGCATCCCTATTTCAGCGAGTTTGTTTCTCGTATTAAAGCATGGGAACTTCAAAATTTCGTTCAAACTTAGGACTTTCGAAATATAATATATTAATAAAGAAATTGTAAATTCATAAATTATTATTAGAATAAGTGAAAAACAATATTAATTTTACTGTTTTTACAAGAATAAGTCAATTAAAGTTCCTTACTTTAGTTACAATATACACTTTATAAAGTACGAAATATTTTGAAAAAAAACTGAAACAATTAGAAACAAAAATTGAAAATTTAAACGCAGGCACCAGACCAGACTATCTTTCAAGCAGTAAACATTGTTCGTTCAATGAATCAGTGTTGGTGCGTGTATTTTCTATTATATTTGTTTTACTTTCAAAATAAGAATTTCAAGGTAATGCTTATTAGTATTAAATAATTATTTATAAAGTTTTAGTATTTATTTGTATAAAATATATAATATATTTCGTTACTGGAAAACGGTCAAATCAAATTATTATTATATTACGTAACTATAGGCTATAGACTACACAGTGTAAAGCCGTTTTCGTTTATGCATTTGTGCTAATAAAATGCTTGAGTATTCTCCGATAGATTGTGGTGGATACAAAAAAATTTGGTGTCTACATATTGACCGATAAAACTGCGGATTTGTCAGGCAAAGAACAATATAGGATTAAGGATTTTCGATTTTGAAAAAATGACTGTTCGAGAAAAATTCCTGGAGTTTGAAGTTCTTAAAGGGACAGATGGTAAAAATATTGCCAAAACGATTGATTTGTATATATATATATATATATATATATATATATATATATATATATATATATATATATATATATATATATATATATATATATATATATATATATATATATATATATATATATATATATATATATATATATATATATATATATACTTTATAACTATATATATATATATATATAAATATATATATTTTTTTATATATAAAAAAATATAAATATATATATATATATATATATATATATATATATATATATATATATATATATATATATATATATATATATATATATATATATATATATATATATATATATATATATATATATATATATATATATATATATATCTTTCTTATATATAGGGAGCAAGCAGAGATTTCATTTAGAGCTGCAAAGGTTGAAGTGATATATATATATATATATATATATATATATATATATATATATATATATATATATATATATATATATATATATATATATATATATATATATATAAATATATATATATATATATATATATATATATACCGTATATATATATATATATATATATATATATATATATATATATATACATATATATATAGATAAGTTATGTATTTTGGCCGCGGGTCAGCCGTGTTTGTGTTTTTTTTTTTTTTTTAAATATATTGCTACTATATAATACCAACAATCAATTTCAGTGGTAACGGACATGATTCAAAAGTTCGAAATATTTTTAAATAATTTTTAAAATCCACCCCAGTTTCTCACGTACCTTCCTGGGGTGATTTTTAAACTACAGGGTATGGTTCCACATGCCCAACGATGAGCACATTCGCTGGTCAGTATAGTCATATATATTTTTAACTCACGTAGGTTCATGGGGTGTTTTTGGGGTATCATTTTATCATCCTAGATTCTCACGTACTTTCCTGGGTTGATTTTTTATGTATGGGATTCACCCCAGGCCCCCAAGGGGTGGAGCCCCCTCTTTTTTTTTTTAGGTACGTTAGTTAGTTATTTTATGTAGTTTATTTTATTCATGTTCTTTCATGTACCTTTTAACAACCTTGTTGTTTTTTCGTTGCGTCCGCCATTTTGTTTTTATAAATCGTGTTTGTTAATCATCGTCATAATTTTCAATCGTCATTTTTATGAATCGCAAATTCATCGTCGTCGCAATCGTCGCGTTTTTTAACATCGTCCACGCAATCGTCGCGTTTTTTTTAACAAGTTCCGCTGTCGTTGGCAGGCAATCATCGCAAGTTAGGTCCGCAAAGCTGAGCGCCTTCGCAATCGCTGGTCGTTGAGGTCGTTGTTGTTGTTCCCGCAGAGACCGTTGTCAATGTCCCGAACCACCTCGCAGAGCGTTTGAAGACTGAAAGGCAATCGTAGCAAAGAACTAAGCGCAAAGAACCACAAAAAGATTTGGAAAGCCATACATCTTTATGTCATAGCTTACATAGAGTATGTAAAACACCTTTTACTTTTCTGCTTTACTGCTTTACATCATTTTTAATGTATTTTATTAATAAAATTTCATTGAAACATATACTTTACATAAACAATATAGCATTTGCGTGCTTAACAATTAATATCGTCTTTTGCTTTACTGCTTTACTGCTTTACTGCTTTAGGGTCTGTAAAACAGAATTTTTAGTTGAAACATATACTTTACATACCTAAGCAGTAAAACAATACGGGTATGTATTGGGCATACTGCCATACATTATGCATCGATGCATCGGCGCATCGATGCATCGATACATCGATGCATCGATGCATCGAATAATGGTTTAACACAATATTACATTATTGTTTTATTGCTTTACGTCTTTAAGTTAAGTTTTTAGGTTATTAAAATATCGATTAATCGATTAATCGATAAACAAGTAAAAAAATAATATTTTTTAAACAATAAATTTTTTTTTATAAACATTTAATTGTTTTTTAAATTCATTGTATAATAATGCATTTCCTTTTTTTCATAATGAAGTATCGATTAATCGTTAGATGAATAAATCACTCTCACTTAAGTCCGCTAACTCTTTACCCTAAGTTCTTCGTTAATTAACTGTGCTTTGTATTACAAATTTTCATATTTAAACATAAATATCAGCATCCTCTTTCGCATGCTTTACTTTGGTTCACTTTTTAATTCGTGTTTCTATACTGTATTAAATACCTTATCAATCACATAAAATTAATAGATAATAATAATTTATTTACATTTTATTATTGTATACAATGTTATTTTTAAATGAGAAAATATATATATATTAAATATATATATATATATATATATATATATATATACATATATACTATATATATATATATATATATATATATATATATATATATATATATATATATATATATATATTTATTTACAATATTTACTACACACTAATAAATATATACATATATATATATATATATATATATATATATATATATATATATATATATATATATATATAAAACTATATATATATATATATATATATATATATATATATATATATATATATATATATATATATATATATATATATATATATTTACATTTACAAAATGCACACACCCATACAAAAAAATATATATATATATATATATATATATATATATATATATATATATATACCTATATATATATATATATATATATATATATATATATATATATATATATATATATATATATATATAAAATATATATAAAAATATATTTATATATATATATTATTGCACATACAAATATGCGTATACATATATATATATATATATATATATATATATATATATATATATATATATATATATATATATATATATATATATATATATATATATATATATATATATATATATATATATATATATATATATATATATATATATATATATATTAAATAGACTATTAAAATGCATAAATCAGGATACTGCAGAAGAGTTTCATGCAAAATTACGTTTATCGGTGTATGTTGCAGCATTCTAGAACCTGATATAATAGTAACTCCTCCATGTTTCCCTGCCTGAAAAGTTGTAGTAGGTATGTTGTAGCATAAGCCGCCTCTATTACTTCCATGTAAGTCAGCTAATGGATTCTGCGACTCATTTGTTCTGGCTGCAATTTTATGTGGAAGTTCTATTTCGGCTGATTCATTGTCATTATCCAATTGTATCTCATTCATTGCTTTTACTGTGACGTCATTGTATCTGATGTCTTCATACAATGATTCATCATGTCCTGAACTATTTTCAGAACCACGTTCAGTTACTAACTTCAGCAATTTCCCGAAGTTAATAGTATCTTTAGTGTTTTTATTGATTGTAAGGCCTTTAACTTATATTTTATATCACCTTCCTTAGTTCTTATTCTGACAGCATAAGATTTAGGCCCTGTGCATACAAAGGAATCACCATAAGCTCCCTCTCCATAGTCAGCTATTTCATCTGTTAAATCGCCTAAAAAGTTACCTGTATCGGGAACTTCATCGTTTTCACCTGATACAAAAATACAAGAATCTGTGTCGCAATATAATGCTCTTTCTTTAACTTTATTAAGTAACTCGTATAATTTTATACGGGCGTAAGCAGTGGTGAATGATGCAATAGGAATGTTTGTAGTTGTTGACGTTCGCTCGGCTAATTCATTTTTTACAATTGTAACAACATATTTATTGCCTATAGGTACAACGGATGGGACTTCAATATCGCTTTGGTTGATTAATTCCCATACTTCTTTATCACTAACACATACTCTATCCTCCCGTGTTGGTGTATTTTGTGCAAATTTTCCCCAGAGACTATTTAAACACAGTTTCGCAATGAATCGCATACCAGGGTTCTTCTTGATGTTGCTTATGTCGAGCTCTACACCTTCTTTTTCTTTGAATAAGCGGACGAATTCTTTAAGTTTTTCTTCAAAATCAGGATCGTCTTCATGAATATTATGGGGTAACCCTGAAGCTTCTGTCTTTATTTTTATGAAATGGTTGACATACCCTTCAAACAAGAACTCTTGTTCTTTAAAAGTCCATACTTCAAATATCTTAAGTATTTTATATCCCATATCCAAGGCCAGTTTAATTTCAGGAGTAGTGTATACACCGTCAATAGCACGTTCCTTCTCATTATGAGTACATTTCTCACATCCTTTCTCTACACATTTCGCGCATAATGGAAACATTAGTTTCTTTTTAGTCCGTTCAGGAAGGACAGGAATGTATAGTTCCTGAGGTGGAAGGATCTTGATATACGCAACACCAAAATATTTGTCATCGATTCTTCTTAAAAGACTCAATATCTGGTACTTTGCTCCCTATTAGTTTTTCAGGTGTACCGCAAGGATACTTCATTCGCTTCTGTACATATGGATAGAGAGAAGTGTAATCCAAATACATTATCTTTTTACCCTCTGTTGGAGGATAATAATGTACGAAAGGTTCGGTACGACCTCCAAACAATGATTTGTCTATTACAAGTCTATTGTTAACAGCATCGTTACTTATACGCTGTACATATTCTTTAACAGTTACGTCTTTATCGATATGATCAGGATCTTGAATTGTTTCTTCTTTCTGTGATTTCCACTCGCATTCCCATATTCGTACTATATTAAATCCATTTTCTCTGTACACATTTTCTTGATTCATCGTGATTGTATAGCGATCTAAAGCTGAATTACCATGAAGTGTTCCTTTTCCTTTATTACAGTCTTTATGTCCATGCCATGCACATCCATGATACAAAAATGCTTATGTCATTACATAACTCATACCCGTCAGGGTAAAGCCATTTATTTTTTATTTTAAAGGATTTCTCTCCCCCGTTGCGCGCATGTCTTATACTGATATTATTTAATTTCTCCTGATACATTATCCATCGAATAGCTTCATATGTGAAAGGTTCTGGATTTTCTCTACCTAGAATAGTAATTTTCCCTTCAGGCATGAATACATTTTTATAGATTGTGTAGCATAAAGATGCAATCGTTGTGCATTCAACAAGACAGTCAATATTAAAATCTTTTATAAAACTGGCTCTGAACTTTTCAAAACATTTTCTGAGCACATTAACATCCTGGATGCAATACTTTTCGCATTCTTCAAAAATACTGTATTCTTTATTCTCAAAGCTATTATAGTACTCCTGAAAATCTTGTCTTTCTATAACTGACATTTCACCAATTCAAAAAGCTCCCTTATTGAGATAAGTCCTTTGTAATGTGAAGTTTCTGTTTAAAAATGCATGAGGAAGCTAAATCTTTGGTTAGGTTTTTATCGTCAATACTCCCATACATTTAGGCATGCTTTTCAGCGCGCATGGGGTAAAAAGCAGTGTATCTCTAAACATTATATTATTGTTTGAGCCCATCGATATAATTTTATTGCCTCTTTTTATAGGACTGTTAGTGATAGCTTTCGAACTTGGATGAGTCAGTAATGATGCATATATGAACTGATGATCAAACTTGCCGCCGTTATGAGCTGCTACAACTATTTTTGATTTTTTCTTCTTTTCTGAAAAGTCCATTATAAAATCAATGAATTGATTTACAGGAGATTTTTCATCTTCTATTTTAAACGTTCTTGTACGAGGACCACAATGATTACATACATTCTCGCCTTCTTTATCTGTGCATTCATCACATATCATTTGGCACACTAATAAATATGATTGTAACTTTATTTTTCTTCGTCCTTTAGCATTAACACCTTTATCTTGTTGGTATGTCTCTATGTCGTAGTAACAGGTATATACCTTAGGTTCTTTAACTTCCTTGCTATTTTCATTCATCTTCTCTTTGTTCTTCTTTTTCATATAGCATACGTGGTATTCGTCTTCTTTAGGCTCGTACATTGTACTACATGTTTTGCAATATGCTTTAGTACAGTCATGTTTAAATTCTCCTCTGCAATCATGTTTAAATTCTCCTCTGTTCTTTTTATTTATTAGGGTAAGGCATAGTTTACAGAATTTTATTTTCTTGCATGTTTTATTATCTTGATGATTTTTAAAGCAATTTGCATTGTAAAATTTACGATTGCAGTCGTGACATTCCAGGAAGATATCATTGTGTTCGAATGAACCTTTACATTTTTCATCTAGGCATTGTCTGCAACCGTAGTGTTCACAGGTGAGTTTATGGGCTATATTATTACTATTGAAAGTGTAACAGTAAATACAGAAGATCCCATTCATATATGCGTTCTTTTTCATGGTATTCTCAAAACACAACTTTA
>JABUQX010147288.1:0-2500 GCA_015478945.1 Trachelipus rathkii
TCCCTCTCTCTCTCTGCCTCTCTCCATATTTCATATACATATATATATATATATTATTATTATTATTATTATTATATATATATATATATATATATATATATATATATATATATATATATATATATATTATTATTATTATATATATATATATATATATATATATATATATATATGTATATATATATATATATATTATATATATATATATATATATATATATATATATATATATATATATATATATATATATATATATATATATATATATATATACAATAAAAATTAATAATTAAATGATTCACTTTATTTATATAATAAAAAAATGGTAACTTTCTTGCCTGCCCTCAGACACCATCAAAATGTAATTCAAGAGATGCCAAAGGCAATAATATATTCAATTTTATAGGCTAAAACACACAATCTCCGCTATTCTATTTAAGCACGAACAGTCACCTTTTTTAAATGGATTGAAAAAGTGGCATTATTCACAGCGATAACTCCACTTTTTGTTTCTAATTTGTTATAAATCTTTATATTTATTATGTAATATTTTCATTCATTTGACCAATTTTCGAAAAATAAGAGAATTTTATCGTAACATTATGAAATTTGTAAAAGATCGATCGTTTCTATAACGTTAACTCGTGCAAAGCCATAAAACCTAAATACAATTTATTCTTCTTATATATATATATATATATATATATATATATATATATATAAATATATATATATATATATATATATATATATATATATGTATAGCAGCATGAGTATATATATATATATATATATATATATTTATATATTTAATATTTCGCACAGGGCTGCGGAGTCGGAGTCGGAGTCGTGGAGTCGTGAAATTTTCCCGGAGTCGGAGTCGGAGTCGGAGTCGAAAACTCTGCGCAAGTGGAGTCGGAGTCGGAGTCGGAGTCGAAAATTCCTGTGTAAGGAGTCGGAGCCGGAGTCGGAGTCGAAAATTTAGAGAACTATTATTATTATTATTATTATTATTATTATTATTATTATTATTATTATTATTATTATTATTATTATTATTATTATTATTATTATTATTATTATTATTATTATTATTATTATTATAAAAGTTTTTGATTTTATTTCCAACGTTCTAAATATTTATTTTTGTACATAATTTTTAATTTCTTTAAATTAATCTTTGAAAATAATATACAGGAGAAAAAGAAGATATATTTACATAGATTTCCCGACGCGTTTCGTCTCTATGCTTGAGACATCTTCAGATGATTATTTCTTGTAAGCGAATGAGTCTTTAAATTGATATATAATAAGTAAATCAAATGATATTGAGTCTGACTGATAAATACATGAAATTTTATGTTAACGTCTGGTCTGCGTGTTTTGATATAGAAGGCCTCCGCAATTTTAAGTTTCTGGACTTCACACGATCCGTATAATATTGCGAAGTGTTTAGAAATATTACTAATAGTTGACTGACCATGTGCCGTATTGAAATGTTCAAAGATTTTTCTGGGACTGTAGAGACGTTGGTATGCCCTGTCCGACAATCTATTCTTCGTGTAACCAAAATATGTCGACGTACAGTCTAACTCAGGGCAGTTGGTACACAACGTGATGGTTGTCGGCAAAGCATCTCCCTAGCCAAAGGAAGATGACAGTTGTTTGACCCTATGGTATAGTCTGACTTTAATTTTTGAGGTGTCTTTAGTTTTGAGGTGAGAATTCAAATATTACGAAGGCACTTCTCTTCCTTATTGACAAATAGCATTGGAAGTTTTGAAAAAGAAATTTATCGAATTTTTCTGATTATTTTTACTTTCTTTATTATATAATTTTGTAAGGGTTTTATTAATTAAATTTTCAACTGAATATTGTGGATGATCACAGTTAATTAAATTTTACTTAATGCGGCAAATTTCTTCATCAAAAGTTTTCCAAGTTGAACATAGGTTGTATGCTCTGTAAACTAAAATTTTTACGATAGATTCTTTGTAAATAGTCGGTGAATAGTATCCATTTGCATATATAGACCATTATCAGGGATTTTAACATGTATGCCTGTGGATAATGAGCCGTCAGAATTAACATTGATTTTGATGTCTAAAAAACAGATAGCATTATTAACCCAAGTTTCGTATGTGAATTTTAAGCATGACAACTCTTGAATTCTATTGATGAACTGATGTATATGATCTATGCTCCTAAAAATAGTGAAGGTGTCGTCGACATACCTTATGTAAAATACGGGGTTAAAGTTGTTTGTTTCACGAAGGATTTTGTTTTTCCAAATTGGACATATAGAAGTCAGCAAATGTAGGTCCAAGTGGTTAGCCCATCGGCACTCCATCAGTTTGTAGATATATGTTTTCTTTAAATTTAAACGGTGTTTGAATACAACAAATTAATAAAAGGTTCCTCATATGCTGTTCTGATATATCTGGTGGGGGTAGGTTATTTGAGTGATACACTTCGTTAATTATTATGTCAATCGTATCAA
>JABUQX010147288.1:7500-12500 GCA_015478945.1 Trachelipus rathkii
ACAACAGGTGAAACTATCCTTACTCCAAAAAATTAAGAAACCAAAGATCTTAGTAAATATAAACCTATAACATGCCTTTCCACAACTTACAAAGTATTAACAGAAGCTCTAACCCAAAGGCTATATAAACACATAGAAAGTAACAACATCGTTAGTGAAGAGCAAAAGGGATGTAGTAAACATCCCTATGGTACAAATGAAGAACTATTGATAAATGAAATGATAATTGAAAATAGCTTGAAAGGGCAAAAAATCTATGCATGACGTGGATTGATTACAAAAAAAGCATATGATAGTGTGCTCCATTCATGGCTGAAAGAAATAATGAAAATTTACAAGGTTGAAGGAAAAATCAGAAGATTCATGGAGAGGATGATAGAAATGTGTAAAATTAATTTAAAACTCCCACATGAAAGAATAATTATGAAAATTAAAAATGTAAAAGTGTAAAGAAGATTTTTTCAAGGAGACTCCATGTTCCTTCTTTTGTTTGTATTAACCCTTAACCCCCAAAGTACCCTGGTCAATAACTTAAAGAACGGATACCGAATAAATAAAAAAACAGAGAAGAAAGAAAAGAGAATCTCACATCTTTTCTACATGGATGATATAAAGCTGTATGCGCCAAGTAGAGTAGAGGCAGAAGACAGATAAAGGTGGCTAATGATTTTTTATCGGATATTAGAATGGATTTTGGATTAGAAAACTGTGCATTCCTAGTTATGAGCAAAGGTAGAAAAATACATATCGAGAACATCATGGCAAATAAAGTGGAAATTAAAGAACTGGAACAGGAAATAACTTACAAATAACTTGGAGTGGATTGGAAACACAATTATGAAAGAGAGAATACAAAAAGGAATATATATCAAGAGTGAAGAAAAGACTAAAAACTGAATTAAACCCTAAAAACAAAAAAAAAGGCAATTAAGGTATTGGCAATGCCAGTAATGAGATACAGCTAAGGAATTGTGGACTAGTACCAGCATGAAATAAATACTCTAGACACAATAACAAGGAAAATCCTCCATGCACACAAAATAATCTACAAGAATCAATGTACAGCTCGTATATACATCTCGAAAGATGAAGGAGATGTGGGAATGCCACACATAAATAGAACCCACAAAAATGAAATAGTAGGATTAGCAGAATATATCGAAGGAAAGGGAACTAAATTCTTTGGATAGAATATGAAGATTGTAAGGCAGGAATAACTCCAATAACAAAAAAGGCAAATGACTACTTCCATGAAAATAACATCAATTTAAGAACATAGAATGAATGCAATGAGAAAAACCTCAAAGAAAGAATAACAATTTTAAAGAAGAACATAAAAAAAACACAAGAAAGGAAGCCGATGTTATTGAATGGGAAAAACATAAACATTCCCAATACTTTAAAAAAGAAGTACTGAGCAAAGGCTTTGTCAACAAAGAAAAATCGATAGAGACAATTACAAGGGTATTTTTGAAATTGAATGATGAAAAGAAAGAACTCTTTCACATCTCAGGATTGATGCCTAGGAACCAATTAGTTCAAAAAGCATATTGAAGGAGTAGATAGCTCTGATAAATGCAGGATTTGTATGGAATTCGCAGAGACTGTTCTCCATATACTATCCGGATGTGAGACATTGCTACGTATGGGGCTATATTCAAAAAGACACAATTATATATGCAAACGTATTCATTATAGACTCATCAAATTATATAATATTGACCCCCTACAATAGTTGATAATGATTATGTTCAAATTTTGTATGATTTTGGCATACCCACCGACATATTTATAATAATAATAGACCGGATATTGTATTAATCAACAAGCCAACAAGCCAACAAGAAAATGCAAGTTAATAGAGGTTGGAGTCTAATACTCCAACCTCTATTAACTGGGATTTGAAAGAGAGAAGGATATAAAGTACCAAAGACTTCGATGCACCATCAGGAGAATGTGGGAGATGGGTGAGGCAGAAGTAGTATCAGTAGTGGTGGGGTCTCTTGGAACGGTCAAACCATCGCTAGATTCCTGTAAAAGGTTAGTCTCAGAGAGTTAAGTGTTTGGTGTTATACCTTGACCCAAGGTTTGGGGACGGTTTAACACCGAGATTAAACTCAAGAGATGTGTTTATTAAAAAAAAGGCAACTTGGCCAAACTTTACAGCACTAATAGGATAATTTCTCTCCTCCTTCCCATTACAGATTGCCACTCATCAAACCAAGCCATAAAACCTTACATTTCAACATCCACAAAGGAATTGGAAACGGTTTTATCTGTGCTGCTCCCATAAAATGACCTTATTAACATCAACACAAAGTAATAGACTACAGCAAAACGGATAGCCAACCCAGAAGAAATTGATCATATTCGCTGAATAAACAAATGCAAGGATAACCAGCCTATCCACGGAAGGAAAAAACTCAAAATCAGCACAAAACCATTGAAAGTCTGGGCCACCTCAGAAGCTCAAAAAGCTATTCACAGAATCAAGTAATACACCACTTTGCAGTTATCTTCAAACAATTCATTGATTCCCTCCTCAACTACGTCTGCTCAGCATGGTCTCCAGTAATATCTCAATCAATTTAAAATAAATTAGAAATACAATCAAACAAAGCATTGAAAGTTATCACAGGCTTTATCTCACTTCATCAACCACTCACCTCCAATCAGAAATAAAAATACATCCATCTTGACATGCTGGGAAATCAATTTTACAGCTGAACCATCATGGTCTTTGACCACTCAATGTATCTTTCCTTACTTAGCACACTATCCCCAAGAGCAAAATTAATACATCATTTTCATATTACACACACATATACTAATTTCTCTGAATCTTCCGCTCCCTGCAGTCCTAGGTTTCCCTATAATAAAAAAACTCAAATACAAATAACCACCGCTATTTAACACTGCCATCCAAATATAAATTCATCCAGAACCCTCATCCCTCTAGAAATCTTTGCGTGGATACATATACCTGATCAACAGGCCAAAGTGTACCTGGTCAGATTCCACTCAGCTCAAACAATACAAACATAGGTTCATGGATTTAACCGAGCCACTAACTCGTTCTGTTGCACAACCAATTGCCTCTCACTAAACCGTGTAGAACTTAATAATAAACTGCCAGAGCTTTTCAGTCCAAAGACAAGTTAATAATAAAACCAAGGTCGTGGATTTCTGGTATCAGTCGGATATAGTTGTTATAGCTATCACTTCTTTTTTTTCTTTTTTTTTTGTGTGTGTGTGTATGTGAGAGAGAGAGAGGGAGATAGAGAGAAAGAGGAGTTTATGTTAATTTGTTAGTTTCTATCTAGTGTTTCGAAAAATCTGATTTCTTGTGACCTCTCTCTCTCTCTCTCTCTCTCTCTCTCTCTCTTCTCTCTCTCTCTCTCTCTCTCTCTCTCTCTCTCTCTCTCTCTCTCTCTCTTTAAGCTTCTATTTTGCAATCAAAAGTTATAATTTTAATTGTTTTAACTTTCCACTTAATTTAAAGTCTGTGAAAATAAAAATGTCAGAATATGAAGCAGGCTACATAATCAAATGAAAGCAGAAAAATTATCTAGAAAAATTGACTGCTCTTTTTGAAATTACAGACGGTTTGAGCGCAGCTTAATTTTTGGATTTTTTAATACATCATAATAAGACCATTGTGATATCTTGGTTTAACCTACATCACCATCAAAAGAACTGGGTATCTTGAACGGGTTCTGAAGCTTAGTTAATGCCTAAACCAGATATATTATAAGAATAACAACAATTCAAAGTTCCCCAAATCTCCAAATAATCTAAAAATCTCAACAAAAAAAAAAATCCCTAAAACTAAGAAATAAAGATGTCATACAGTTTTGTGAAGTGAAATTGAATTTCAACTGTAAATCAAACTATCTCAAAGAGTTGACAACTGTATTGTTAAGGAAATGTAGTCATACGAATCGTAAAAGAATAAAGGAAATATATTTTACTATTTGTAGAAGTTTGGTAGCAAAGTTAAATAATAGAAAAGCAAAGAGACAAACAATAGGAATCAGAATGTTGTCAAATTTTAAATACTCAAAAGTTTTATGATAAAGAATGTTTGAAAATGATGACAGAACTCATTGTAAATTCTAATAAAATTAGGATAAAAAAATATATTTAAATTCTTCTTCTTCTTCTTCTTCTTCTTCTTCTTCTTCTTCTTCTTCTTCTTCTTCTTCTTCTTCTTCTTTTTCTTTTTCTTTTTCTTTTTCTTTTTCTTTTTCTTTTTCTTCTTCTTCTTCTTCTTCTTCTTCTTCTTCTTCTTCTTCTTCTTCTTCTTCTTCTTCTTCTTCTTCTTCTTCTCTCCATCTTTTTCATTTATCTTCTTTATTAAAAAGAATGTAAGTTTTACTTTCATTCTCACGCAAATGTTCATGAAAAATCAAAAGATAAATAATCACTCCGGGGTCAGTACTTCTAAACTTTAATAAATTTTATCTCTAGTATCTAAACTATCTATTTCTTTTTCATCTTTATCTAATTTTATTACTTTTCTTATTCTTGTATTTATTCGATTTAAGCCGATTTTCTTTTATTATTTATCTTTTAAAATCAATTTTTCCCTTTTTTCTTCCTTTAAAATTGCTTGCCCAACTACATAATAGCTTTGAGTGACAAAAGAAATTGATAAACTTATTCATCATAAATATTACAATACTAAGCGAAAGATTTAATTATCAATATATATATATATATATATATATATATATATACGGCTGTCTGTATATATATAAAGAAAGAAGAATATATATATATATATATATATATATATATATATATATATATATATATATATATATATATATATATATAGATATATATATAGTATATATATATATATATATATATATATATATATATATATATATATATATATATATATATATATATATATATATATATATATATATATATAAAGTATAAAGGGTCTGGTCGTACAATTCTATAGGTGTTTTATCTGACATTTCACACAC
>JABUQX010147288.1:17500-18874 GCA_015478945.1 Trachelipus rathkii
ATCTCCATGGTGGAACACTCAAAACTGAACAGATTTAAAAATGATAAAATAATTAATGACAATAGTTGATTAGTTAATGGTTAATAGATTAGTTAATCATAATTATATGATAAGGATTTTTATAAAAGGACTGAAGAAACATCACTATTTAATGTATGATGGATTTGTTTTATGAATAAAGACTGAATTTTACAAACTTTCTCTCGTACCAAACTGCCCTAAAATTTAAAAATCACTATACCTAATTTAATATTTACAGAACAAAGAATGATTTCTAATAGAGGAGTGCTCCATAGTAGACAACTCCATAACGGTTGTATGGCTAGCACCCCAGTGACTGTCAATGCGAACTCTTGGCATACGTTCAGTACAACCGACGTATGTTTAGAAACTACATTTGGGACAGTTATATAAATAAACGACAGTAGAACGCATTAAAGGCTTAGTGGTGTCCTTAAAAGTTAAAGAGCTGTCAATTTTTAAAGGATTCTTAAAAACTATAATAATATTTAAAAGAGTAAAATGTCTGCTCAAAATATATATAAATATATATATATATATATATATATATATATATATATATATATATATATATATATATATATATATATATATATATATATATATATATATATATATATATATATATATATATATATATATATATATATAAATATATATATATATATATATATATATATATATATATATATATATATATATATATATATATATATATATATATATATATATATATATATATATATATATATATATATATATATATATATATATATATATATATATATATATATATATGCTTGTGTGAATAATCACAAAGGAACAATTTATCATACTCTCAAAGTAGCATTTTTGTGTAAGCTAAATTGCTCGCACGTCAGAACTTATTTATTTTTATTTCTTTTGAGAGCTACGATTCACTCGCTCCAATCATATACTTCCAATGTACATTATTTGTATTTAAAAAATTAAGAAGAAATCCTTATGACTGAATATGCTCTACATTTGAGTGTTTTAAAGATTTTTAATAATTGAATAAAGATTTTAATAGATTAGGAAAGTTTTTAACGGGTGTAAATTTTAAAAAGAAAGAAAAGGGTTGTAGGAATAGATATATATTTAGATCGTGGGTTTTAATCTTTTATATTAATTTTAAATAAGTAAATAAGGATTTTAATAGAAAGTAAAGTTTGCGAACGGGTGTAAATTTTAAAAAATTGATAGAGTATAGGTTTTAACCTTTTATATTTTTATATTTTTATATTTTATATTATTATATTATTTTTTAACCTTTTCTTATTGTTATTGGTATTGTGGGTAATTTTATTGATGGGATTTTAAAGAATTTTAAAT
>JABUQX010147289.1:0-2500 GCA_015478945.1 Trachelipus rathkii
CGGTGCTTCGTTCATTTATCGATAGGTGTTTAACCATTTTTCGCATTTGTCGTGAAACGCTTTCGCGTTTTCGTGCGCCGCTTCACATACACATACACATACACATACACATACACATACACATACACATACACATACATACACGGACAAAAGTCTACCTATTGACCTTTTAATCTAAAGTAAATTTTTAATTTTAACTTATTATAAATGAAATATATATATAAAATATAATAATAAAATCATAGGATTATATTTTGAAGTTATAATTAAAAAAAAAAAAATTATAATATATGGTTTTACTTTATAGTCGGAGATTTTCAAACTCCCAATGTAGACTCATATCTTTTTTCAGTTGTTCCCTTAAACTTGGTTCGTTAGGGTGTGTTTCGTTTTAGTCTCAAAAATGCAGTTTTATTAAATGAAAATGATATAAAATTATTAGCGTAGGTAGACTTTGTCCATTATATATATATATATATATATATATATATATATATATATATATATATATATATATATATATATATATATATATATATATATATATATATATATATATATATACAGTGGCAGCTCGTCCATAGAGCACTGCGGAGCAGCCCCCCAAAAAATTTCAGAACTAAGCTACAACTACTAAACAGCATTTGTTATTTCCTTGTAACTCTTTCCTTTCTCTTTCACTCTCTCTCTCTTTTTCCTCTCTCTCACTCACTCTACCTCCTCTCTCTCTCTCTCTCTCCATCTACTTTTATATTTATATATATATATATATATATATATATATATATATATATATATATATATATATATATATATATATATATATATATATATATATATATATATATATATATATATATATTTTTTTTTGTCGAAAAATATATTGTATGAAAATGAGAACTAAAAGAGTGTTGTTAAAATCGCTTAGTATATTGCATATATTTTTACTGTATGTAATCAGGCAGAAGATGTCAGCGTTATTGGCTTAATAAACTTACGGTGGAACTAAAACAAGCTTTGTTCCGGTCTGATTTTTTTCTTTTTGAGCTTCACATTTATTCCCTTTAAATTTCGATCATTTTTGCAATTTTAACTGATCGTTTTTCAAAACATTTCATTCGCATTAATGTAAATTATATATATATATATATATATATATATATATAGAGATACCATTTATATATATATATATATATATATATATATATGTTGGTATATATATATATATATATCTATATAATAACACCCTTGCAGGAATCACAGGTACCACTGTATATATATATATATATATATATATATATATATATATATTATTTGTTGTAGGTATTACAGTAATGTAGGGATCGCTCAGAGGGAGAACACAGAGGGGGACGTTTTCCCCGTAAGGGAGGGGTGGAGGAACCCCGCGACACAAATACCAAAGAGCAGGGGTTCCGGAGACCCTCCCGGAGAAATAGTCGCTGCCTATCGTGTTCCCGGAAGGCCGAAGACCCGACCACCATCTTTGCGAGTTTACCCTTGGGTATTTAACTTTAGTTAAAAAAAAAAATTAAAACTGACGAAGTCGTAAAACGTAACAGGTCTATATATTTTGAATCATCAAGATCTACCTTAGAAATTATTTATGGTCCATAAAGATACCCTGTACTATTTTTTTGGGGCTAACGATTACCGTTCAAAAGGTCCATAACTAGACTTTCTCCACACACACACACACACATATATATACTATATATATATATATATATATATATATATATATATATATATATATACTATATATATATATATATATATATATATATATATATATATATATATATATATATATATCTTTAATTAAAAATTAAACAAGGCACCAGCTTAGTAACGAAGCCAGAAACGCAAATTTTTCCAAAACTAAAAATAAATTTTTGAATAATATTTTCCGTTTCTCATAAAAGATAGAAATTATTCACTCGGGAAAAATTTGTCGTGTATAATGGAAAAAGATTCTATTCAATTGTAAAATATAATTATTTATCGCAGGATGTAATTGCCGTAGGAACATTGTTTCGGAGCTGTAAACTTATCCCAAATGCCTTTGTAATTGTTCTGTTCATTTGACGAAATATTGAATCGTTTTTCTGTTGAGAGAGAGAGAGAGAGAGAGAGAGAGAGAGAGAGAGAGAGAGAGAGAGAGAGAGAGAGAGAGAGAGAGAGAGAGGAGAGACTGCTAAGAAACAGACACAGATATACAAATAAACAGAAAAAAGGACGGATGTACAGAGACGTGAGATTTGGAATCTAATTGCATTTGCCAAATGGGTTCTCTACCGATAGTTTCCTTTTCACTTATATATATATATATAAAATATATATATATATATATATATATATATATATATTTTTATCTATATATATATATATATATATAACTATATATATATATATATATATATATATATATATATATATATATATATATCTCTCTAATATATGTATAAATGTATGTAATATA
>JABUQX010147291.1:0-7500 GCA_015478945.1 Trachelipus rathkii
GTTGTGCTTCGTTCAATATGGAATTTGGTGTTTAACCGTTTTCATTATCGTGGCTTGCTTTCATTTCATTGCGCCTTCCTCCCCCTAATACATTATAATTTTTAAAAATATAAAACTCTCTAGAATTAAAGATATCTAAATAAAAATTTTGACAGTACTACCCGCCTTTATTGAATGAAAGGAAAAAAAAAATTTTTCCTTTTTATGATAACTGTGTGGACCATGCCCCACAAAAGGCGGACTGGTCACCTGCCCCACGCTATATATATATATATATATATATATACCATATATATATATAACATATATATATATATCTCTCTCTCTCTATATATATATATATATATATATATATATATATATATATATATATATATATATATATATATATATATACTGCTTATAATATTGTGTGTATTAACTAACCTGAGAACTTTGTTGATAAGAGTAATTTTCTGAATTGAGCAAATTTAAATTTCAATTTCAATTTCAATATCCATTTTTTATTTATTTTAATGAAAATAATCTAAAATTAAAAGAAAATAAAAAAAAAAAATATATTTCCAAATATCAAATTCAAGATTTAATTCAAAGTCTTCAAGAATAAATGTGTTAAATATTTCAGTAATTTTTGTTTCTGGTGGAACATTTCTTATTTCTACTCTATTTAAATTATAAAGACAAAATTTTTATATACCCAAAAATCAAAAAAAATTAAATCTTTACTGGACCATATTGACTCAATAAAGTTACGCCTCAGATTGATCATACATTTATGGTAGTGATTTATCAATATCTTAAATTTCAATATATTGACTATCAATATAAATAAATTTTCTTGAGATAATCATTTGAATACTGTACCCCTTAACCCGTAAGTGTTGGTAATTTTACTACTTTTCTGTATATTAATAGTAATTAAATATGGAAATATTTTAATATTGATTATCCCTATGTTTTCAAAATGGCACCATCTGCGTATGATAGTAGGTTTGCTTTTTCTTAGAAATTCTTTTAGGATTTTTGTTTATTTATTAATGTAGCTATATATAAAACTGGTCTTCCGTAATCTATTAAGAAATTTTTAATATATTTTTGTATATTTTGCCTTTATAATTCCAATAAAGTAAGGATAAGAAGTGTTTCACCCGAACTAAGAAATTACTAATACTTCACTTAAATCTTGGATTAATTTTTAAAATTATAAATATCAGAGAGATACTGATATTTCTTAAAAGATTCAAAATTAAATATAACTCAGTCTAACCTTTTGATTTAATCTGAGACTGTTATTATTGAATGGTCTTGTTTCACATTAAAATATTAGAAAGCCCAAATTAACATTTCTGGATTTATGGAATAAGAATCAAAAAATATATTGGAATAAAAATTTTGGCATTTCTGTTGCACAGTCTTCTTAGCTACCATTTTTATTAATAAATACTAAAAACTTGAAAAGAATTTTTTGTTAATCTAAACTAAAAAAAAAGGTAAATGTTTAACTGGCATTTATTTTTAATTAATGGTGCAGTCAATGTGAAATCGTACACTAAAATGGCAATTTCAAATCCTTACTAAAGCAATGTTTCAAAAAGCTTCTCTCTCAAAAATTTATTTAGAAGTATAAAAGAATTTAATAGAAAGAAACCAGCCTTAAAAAACATGAATAAATTATTTGCTGTCAGAATATGTTGAATTGATGTTTTTTGAAAGCTTGTTTTAGGTGTAGCACTTTCAACCATCACATTCATTTTTTCCATGACTAGTTGCAAAAAAATCCATTCTGCTACTATGCCATAAAAGTCTACTTCATGACAACATAGGTTAATAAAATTGAATTTATTTTTGTATTGGGTTCCCAATCCATCTGTAAAGTAGTGAATTTTTTATTAAATGGGAATATTGATTTCATTCATGCCATCAATAATTTTTGAAATGTATAAACTAGCGTCTTCCTTATAGAACTTGCAAATTTCTTTGAAGTTTCTAGGTAATAGCCTTCTTTGCATATGTTTTTTCTATCCATCTTTATCCCTTATACTGAGCAAGTCAGATTGCCCAGAACATATCCTGCTAACCTCATCAGACTGATAAAAGCTCTATATTTCAGTAATGATATCTTGAGTTAAAACTTTACCCTTACTTATTTTAGGTATTTCTGGGAAAATACTATATAAACTTCTTAATTTCTGGATTTGTACGACATATAGTATATTGTATTAAAACATTGGTAATTGTCCGGTTTGAGGTAATGTTATCAGATATCGATTATTTTTTCCAATAATCGAAAGTTATCGGATATCGTTATTACCCATCTATATAAGTATAGTTTGTTCGAACACGAAAGAGTGACATTGGCTTCAGCTAAATTTATATAAAAAATTTTCAAAAATGAAATATTTGTTTATAGTTACGTATATATTAACTTAAATATGTTATTTAAAATAAAATTTATGAAAAATTAAATAAAATATAAATAATTATATATATATATATATATATATATATATATATATATATATATATATATATATATATATATATATATATATATATATATATATATATATATATATATATATATATATATAATCACTCACTTAATTTCAGTTTCAGGTATTTTTCTTAAATTTTTTTTTTTAGGTTAGGTTAGGTTGGTTAGGTTAGTTATGCCAGTTAACCTAACTTAACTTAAAATAACCTAACCTATCCTAACATAAAACAAAAATTAAAGAAAAATACCTGAAACTGAAATTAAGTGAGTGATTAACTTATATATATATATATATATATATATATATATATATATATATATATATATATATATATATATATATATATACTATATATATATATATATATATATATATAAGAATCTAATGAGAAATAATATTTACATTTATGTGTAAATCTTATTGCATAAATTGCTTTTGTTTTTTATTTGAGAGAAATTTCGTTTGCATGCATTCAAACACATTCTGTATAATTCAAATGAAATGCCAATGACAACTCTCTTAGATGGAAATATTATAAAATCGATTATCTTTCTAAAATATCGATGTTGATACTTACCCTCAACTTTGGACTATTACCAAAACATTGTATCATTTTCTTAATGGTTGAGGTGACAAGGTAAGATTTGTCTTTTCATGTTATTAGGTTTTATTTTTACCTTTATTAGCTAAGGAAATGCAATAGATGCTTGTTTGTGTTCATTTTGTCAAACTTAGCACAAAATCATGAGATGCTTACAAAGCGTAAGAATTTCCTTAGTGCCAGCAGGTTACTACTTCCCCCTTCTTGCTGAATTTTAGCATATGGGGCCTACTTATAAAAAATATTACTCATAAAAATGGCTGCATGGTGAAACAGGCATTGATGATGTTTCATTCAATAAAATATTTAAATCTTTTTCTATAAGGTCTAAATTCTGGTTGAACGTACTTCTTATTTTGGTAAATAATTATTTACAGAAAGGGTCTATAAACAGATTTTTATAAAAATAATAGCATAGAATCTTAAAAAAAAATAGTAATGAAGAATTGTAAAAGAAATAACAGCATAGCATGGCTGCCAGAACTCAATTACTTCACTACAACGTAATTCCATCTAGGTTATGTCTAGGTTTACAGCATCGTTGATCCATCCAGGTTAGGTGTTAGGTCTCGGTTTAGGACCCTATTAGTTCAGGTTATGATATGTTTTGTTAAGTATTCTGAGAGTAAATCTGTATATAATTAACAAATCTTATAACCTGAACTAGGATGGTCCTAAATAGACCTCGAGGCCCATGCAGTTTTTTTACAAGAAAACCCTATGGGAAATTTCAAACTTTGAGAGACTATAACTTTTTGGTAGTTATGTAGCTAATGTGAGAAAGCATTACGTAACTATTGTATTAAAACTATAAACTTTTAATATACAAAAATGGTATCAAAAAATTCTTTGAAGTTTTTTTTAGCGATTGACATACATTTTAAATGTATATCTTCAATAAAAATATAAAAAATTACGCTACTAAAAACATCATTTTTTAGGCTTTATTTTGTTCGTGTTGGGTATGAAGAATAAGTGAATAACTGTCGAAATGTGTTTCAATTTATCGATACATCGATATTTATTATTTATCAATATTATAATTTTTTTATCGATTATCAACGATTCTAGTAAAAATATTTTACTATGATCAAAGTTTTTGCAATGATTTTATTATTTTATATTAAAAAATTATACGTATTTAAAAAAAAAAAAAATATATTAAAAAACAATTTTTTACGTAATGTAAAAAAAATTAATTAATATATATATATATATATATATATATATATATATATATATATATATATATATATATATATATATATATATATATATATATATATATATATATATATATATATATATATATAGGGTCTTCTTTGGAATTGGCCCGGTAATCGATATTGATTATTTTTTATAATATCGATATTTTTATTTTAAAAATATCAATTATTTTTTATAATATCGATATTATTGTTTTTAAAAATATAAATTATTTTTATTTGTAATTGTGATTTTAAAGATTTTAATTTTTTAATATCATTTAAAATTGTGTGAAATAACAGTCTACTAACCTAATGGAAATTCAATATTTTTTTTGCAAAGATTTAATTGAGTTATTCATATTTTAAATTTAGATTTAACATGTCAATGAGCATTGTTAAACTTTTTCAAGATATTAATACGAAAGAAAAAGCAATTATATTTCTAATGAATCATGGAATACTTCACTCTTCAAGAATGTGTAAGAATAACCATACAATGAAACTTTCATTAAGTACTAATAAGGATAGATGGAGATGTCATTTAAAGAATTGTGAACAAGAAATACGCTTGCGAAAGGACACATGGTTAGAATCTAGTAACCTAGCTTTTGAAACTATCATATATTTCATATTTTGTTGGTGTAAAAATTTATCAACAAACACATTAAATATATATCGATTACCGGGCCAATTCCAAAGAAGGAAAAATAAAAATAATCGATATTATGAAAAATAATCAATATTGATATTATAAAAAATAATCAATATCGATTACCGGGCCAATTCCAATAAAAATATCGATATTATAAATATCGATATTATAAAAAATAATCAATATCTATTACCGCGCCAATTATAAATATATATATATATATATATATATATATATATATATATATATATATATATATATATATATATATATATATATATATATATATATATATATATATATATATATATATATATATATATATATATATATATATATATATATATATATATATAATACAAATATATATATATATATATATATAAATATAGTATAAGGACTGTGATATATATATATATATATATATATATATATATATATATATGTTTATACTAAAATATATATATATATATATATATATATATATATATATATATATATATATATATATATATATATATATATAACATTAACTCTATTTATTGACCTTTTTTACGGACGAAAAAATAATTTACCGAAAATAATAGTACAAGGGTATGTCTATGCTATGGACATAAATAGATTTTCTAGTTTTTAAGGGATTTATCATTTTAGGTTAAGTTATATATATATATATATATATATATATATATATATATATTAACTATATATATATATATATATATATATATATATATATATATATATATATATATATATATATATATATATATATATATATATATATATATATATATATATATATATATATATATATATATATATATAATTTGTACAGGTACTACAGCAAAATAGGGGCTGGAGCTGACGGGAACAGAGGGGGGGACGTTTCCCACCACGTAGGGGGAGGGTGGGAGGAACCCCCGCGACCCCCAAATACCAAGAGCGGGGGTTCCGGAGACCCCCTCCCCGGAGGGGGGGAGATAGTCCTACCCTGTCGTTCCCCGGAAGGCCGAGAGACCCCAACTACTGCCATCTCTGCGGTTTACCCTTAGGGTATTCGTTAGTTAAAAAAAAAAGGAACTAGCAATTTATTGTACAATATATGCTTCCATTCAAGATAGACTGAGACATTCCATTTTTTTCCAAAGGTTGCAAAATCTGTAAAATTTCTCTTTGACAAAGAAATATTTTTATAAGAACTTAAAGAATGGTATATATATATATATATATATAATATATATATATATATATATATATATATATATATATATATATATATATATATATATATATATATATATATATATATATAATATATATATATATATATATATATATATATATATATATATATATATATATATATATCAAACTGGGCACGTTGCGCCGCAAGTTGCGCCTAATAGCCTATGCGCTATGGCGCACTATCAGTCGTAGGCGCAAGGCGCATAGGCTAACAATAATTTTTAAAGAGCAGGACTAAGCAAGGCGCACAGCCAATTCTGTGCGCCTATAGCCGCGCCTATGAACAGAAGAGCATTTTTACCCTTAAAAGTTAGAACTTAGAAGCTTGGCAAACTTGTATCATTCTAAAAACCAGTGTAAAACATATATATATATATATATATATATATATATATATATCTGGTTCAGTATTTTTTAACTATAAATATATTTAGAAATATATATATATATATATATATATATATATATATATATATATATATATATATATATATATATATATATATATATATATATATATATATATATATATATATATATATAACTGGTTCAGTAGTTCTTAACTACAAATAAATTGGCAACTATGGCTCTGAAGATTTTCAACTTCTGCAGCGCTCGAGCTGAACCTCCTGGGGGAAAACATGGATCACAAGGAAAAAGACGTGTAGATATTAGTTTACGGTGTTTTAATTACAAAAATTAATAAGTGTGTTTTTCTTCCTTATAAAAGCATGCTTTTATTATCGCACTAAAGTTTACTTTGCAAATAAATTTAGCGAACATCCACCAGCCGGCGAAAAGTCGTAGGCGCAAAGGCGCATAGGCGCTAGGCGCATTGATGTGACCAAAAATATAGGCGCATAGGCGCTAAGCGCACTAGGTCCGGCGGCATAGGCGCATAGGCGCAGGCGCACACAAAAAAATTATAGGCGCGCCCAGCTCTGATATATATATATATATATATATATATATATATATATTATATATATATATATATATATATATATATATATATATATATATATATATATATATATATATATATATATATATATATATATATATATATATATATATATATATATGGTCAGCTGTCCGAAAGACACATGCATGTAACTTAAAAACTATAACAGCCACCGAAAATAAATATAATTTTTGATTTAAGCAAGCAATTTCATCGCGAAAACAAAAAAAAAAAATTTTATTCAAATATTTATTAATAACACCTTATATATTAGTATAATCTTAGGTCATGGCAAGCGTATGCTCTCATCGACCATCCATTACTGCAGTAAT
>JABUQX010147291.1:10000-12500 GCA_015478945.1 Trachelipus rathkii
TTCATTATTCCATCTAATGACTTATGGAATTCTACCTTTTATTTTTTCTAGAAGATATTTAGGTTGAATGTCTTTTACTGATAGATTGTTTTAGTTTTTTCAATCGCTTTCTGCATGCAATTTTCCCATTATCTGGCAAAATGGGACTTCTTCATCTTCATCTGACAAAATTCTACAAGGGAGGATTCCTGAAACTGCTGAACTATCTGACTCCGGCCCAGATTTCTGTTCGATAGCGTTATTCATTTTAAGTCCTAGTTCGCAAAGAACACTCCTAGCTTTAAATATCAGATCTTCAGTTCTGGGAAAGATTCTAAACAAAGATTGTCGACAAAAATATTTTATTTTCAGTTAACATTCTTTCCATTCTTTTCATGGAATTTATTTGTGATTTGCTAAAATCCGTTCTCTATAAAAATTTTCCTGCAGTCAAGTCTTCTAATTGAATTTTTGTTGTAAAGTATGGGTGTTTAATAATTCTTCGAGTGTTTCGATTTGTTCCCACTGACTGTCGGAGAGAGAAAGTTCAGAAGTACCGGCAGCCATCATACTACTATAATCTTTTAGTTGCAGAAGCCTTTAGACTTTAGAGCATAAGACATGTACTTCCCCATCTTGTCTCTTGACCTAAGATTGCTACTTTTGCAGCTTGATTCTTTAGAACTTCCATTAATTTTGGGGTACGTGCTGCTTTTGCTATTTGTCTCGCCCTGCTTATAAGATTTGCTCTATGAGTATTGTGAAGACCATCACGCACTGCTAACTGTAAAGTATGAACTCCACATCTCATGTGTGCAATGTTAACGATATCGGAACATAGTCTTTTCATAGTTTTATCAAGTTCATTCTGAAAACAACTATTGCTTCTTCGTTTTGACATTCAATAAAATCAGTATCACATTTACCAATTTCCTATTCCTCACCCTCATTGTCCTTATTTAATTTTTCAATCGTACTGATCATGTTTGATGCGTTATCCGTAACTAAGCTAATTACTTGTCTCTTGTTATTTCGAATTCTTTTAAGATGTCAGTAACAAATTCTTGAATATATTCGCTGAAATGTTGAGTATTTTTTTCTTTTACTGCTAACGTTTTAGAAATATTGTTTTTATCTTCGTCCACATATAGAATTATGCCAATATAATATGCCACCTTATATTGTAAGTATTCATTTTCTTATAAAAAATCTGACTGGAATTTCTTTTTATCATAATTTACAAAATAGGTGCAAGGGAAGACTATAAAAGAAATAGTAACATAGCCATGGTTGCCAGAACTCAATCTAGGTTTAAGGCAAAAGCTGCGTTTCCAGAAGCCCGAGTACAACCTGTATGCAAAATCGACTCGGAAACGCTTCGAATTGAAAAAAATGAGAACAGGAAATTTGAGTATCTGGAAACGGCCGAGTGCGCCCGTCGGATCAGCTGGTAATTGTAAACAAAACTCTTATACTTATATGTATCTATTTTATGAAAGGATACGATATATTGGTATCCTTAATATAAAAGTTAACTAAAATGTTAAAAAATTTTGGCAAGCCATTTCCGACACATGTTTTGTAAAAAGATTTGTTTGTAAACAAAGTATTCTTCCGCTCAGCCCGCCCGTTTATTAATTCCCGAAATCGACGATTTTAACAACGGGTGCCTGACTGTGACGTTTACGTGACGTAGAAGTGCGCAAACGGGCTCTGGAAACGATGCATGCGCCTGTGTGCCCGCCCGGGCTGCAGTCGGGCTTCTAGAAACGCAGCTAAAGTAAATTTGTTAAGTATACTGTGTATACTTAACAAATCTTATTGTGACCTGAACTAGGATGGTCCTAGCTAAACCAACCTCGAAGTCTGTTCAGTTTTTTAATAAGAAAACTCCATGGGGAAAAGGAATTGTGGAGGAGCGGTGTTCACTTGGGTTCATGCAAATACTGTATTAAAACTATAAAAACTTAATTTACACAAATGGTAGTAAAAACAAATCATTTTTTTTTTACAAATTGACGTGCATTTTAATTTATATTTTCAATAAAAATATAAAAAATAACAATACAAACATCATAACTTTTTTTGCATTCATTCGTGTAGGGATGAAGAATCACTGTCGAAATGTGCTTCAGATTTTTGATAAATCGATATCACAAATGTTATTTTTTAGCGATTATCAACTTTTCGATGTTATAGACAAAGTGCAAAATAGGGTGAACTTTGCAAATTGTACGTAGCTAAAGCCGTTATTGTTTTTGTCATTTGTGCTTACGTTCGATATGAAATGCTCACCCAGTTTTAGCACGAATTTCGTGCATAAACGAACGTTTGCTTGCAAACATTTTGAATCATCTGTTGTAATGGACCACGTGGTTTTGGAATAAACAACAAAAACAACAAATGGTTTATATTACAAATAATAGATCAACTATTGTGATGGAGTTTAATGATAAGCAATTAAATTTAAAGCTAATTTTATTGAATGAAACATAATCAAGGTAGTAACGCATTAACTATA
>JABUQX010147292.1:0-5000 GCA_015478945.1 Trachelipus rathkii
ATATATATATATATATATATATATATATATATATATATATATATACATATATATATATATATATATATATATAATATATATATATATATATATATATATATACTATATATATATATATATATATATATATATATATATATATATATATATATATATATATATATATATATATATATATATATATATATATATATATATATATATATATATATATATATATTCGACTGTCATGGAGGTTGGCCCAATAAAACCAGAAGTGAGATGAAAAAGAAGAGAAACACCTGAATGAATCTTGGAAAGAGGTTAAAGATCTTCGAGAATCATTCAAGAAGAGCTTCGAAAAAGGTCTCAGAAGAGAATGACTTTTGAGAAGAATTCTTATCCAAGGTTTAAAATGAGAGAAAGTGTTAAGAAATTATAAAATTATGTACGATTCGGAGTTTTTGATTTTTAAAAATTTAAACATTAATTTATTTATATTTCAAACTCAGTTTTTTTTTGTTTTTGTTTTTTTGTAACAATTTATTATGAACAAAATTTTAGGTTTTTATAATAGGAGGAAAGTCTAAAAGAAGGAAGCAATAAATTGGGAACATTAAATTAGGGAAACAACCAAATTGGATTTCTCTAAAGTTGAATCTTGTAAAGAAATTTTTTTTAGTCTGGTAGGAAGGGGCTGGAAATCTCTCTCTCTCTCTCTCTCTCTCTCTCTCTCTCTCTCTCTCTCTCTCTCTCTCTCTCTCTCTCTCTCTCTCTCTCTCTCTCTCTCGTAAAGGAATTTTTTTTAGTCTGGTAGGAAGGGGCTGGAAATCTCTCTCTCTCTCTCTCTCTCTCTCTCTCTCTCTCTCTCTCTCTCTCTCTCTCTCTCTCTCTCTCTCTCTCTCTCGTAAAAGAAATTATTTCGTCTGGTAGGGAGGGGGAGGGAAATACTCTCTCTCTCTCTCTCTCTCTCTCTCTCTCTCTCTCTCTCTCTCTCTCTCTCTCTCTCTCTCTCTCTCTCTCTCTCTCTCTCTCTCTCTCTCTCTCTCTCCCCTAGTGTATATATATATATATATATATATATATATATATATATATATATATATATATATATATTTATATATATATATATATATATATATATATATATATATTCTGTGTATATATATAGAAAAATCCACACATATATATAAATATATATATATATATATATATATATATATATATATATATATATATATATATATATATATATATATATATATATATATATATATATATATATATATATATATATATATATATATATATATATATATATATATATATATATATATATATATATTATATGAGTTTCATGGCGCAGATAATTTTTTTTTTAACTTTTTTTTCATATATTGTTAGTATATGATACTAGCAATTAATTAAGATGCTGATGAGAAAGATACGAAATTTGAAAGTATTAAAAATTTAAAAATAAAGTAAGCAGAAACGTTCATTTTGCATGAGAAAGGGAACGGGATCTTAGCGCTAATAAGTGAATGAATTTAAGGTAACTTAAAAAAATAATGTTTATAGGTAAAATACGTTCCATATTGTTTTTTTTTTCATATATAGATTCTGTATATACATAACAAAACATCATAACCTGAACTTAGAAGGCAGTAAACCGCAACCTTTCCTATATGGATTGATGATGCAGCAAAATTCAACCTAATTTTGTTATTAAATTAAATATCGATAAATTAATTATTAACTTGAATTAAGTATAATATCTTTTCATGATTTGAATTAGGAAACTACTCGAAATATTATTTTTAAAATTTTGTATATTAATAATAATAATAATAAAAATAATAATAATAATAATAATAATAATAATAATAATAATAATAATAATAATAATAATAATAATAATAATAATAATAATAATAATAATAATAATAATAATAATAATAATAATAATAAATTTTAAATGCTTAATGTTTTTGAATAGATGAGTTGATTCAAAAATCTGACTCTTAAAAATAAATAAAAAACATTCGTATATTTTAATATTCACTGAACTATGAACAAATCCATGAAAAGTGACAACGTTCAATGGAAAGTTAAATCGAAATTAAAATTGGTCTTCACATTTTAACTTTGTCATTATTCAAAGGGTTTTCTTTTCTTTCATTTTTAGTGTGATACTTTTAAACAGTGGCGAGCTGCCAATATTTTACCAAACTGTTCTCTACTTTGTCATAAAGGTTAGCTCCCAGTTTGCTTTCCTGTTTAATTACACAGCTAAAGAATTAGCTCAAGGTCGAACCGACACCGGACCACAACTGCTTCTTAATGAGAGAGAGAGAGAGAGAGAGAGAGAGAGAGAGAGAGAGAGAGAGAGAGAGAGAGAGAGAGAGAGAGAGAAGAGAATTAGTAATATTCAATCTGAATCAGGAAACCCATAAATAAGATACGATAACTTGTTAATAAACCTTCGGTTAGATAATTTTGCAACTTTAATTATATAAAGATATTTATTTTAATTTTTAAAACCGAAAATTACTACATTTGTTTTTAAAAAAAAAAAATTAAATAAACATATTTGCAAATATTCAAATAAATATTTTAATATTACATCTATTTTAATCTCAAAGTTACGGAGTAACATATATATATATATATATATATATATATATATATATATATATATATATATATATATATATATATATATATATATATATATATATATATATATATATATTTATATATAACATATATATATATATATATATATATATATATATATATATATATATATATATATATATATATATATATATACATATATATATATATATATATATATATATATATATATATATATATATATATATATATATATATATATAGATACATATATATATATATATATATATATATATATATATTACAGTTGTCACCACCACTCACGGGCAGAGCCCTATTCAAGGAGGGGTGTTACACGCCTCAGAAGTTAACAACTAAATTAAATTACGCAGATGAGCACAGACGCAGGCTTTAAAGTGGGGGAGATATAATTCAGCAGGAAACACAGAAGATGGAGAATTCCACAGAACAGATGTGGCAGGAAGAGAGCACCGCGAACTAACCTGGAGTTGCCTACATCAACACAAAACTCATGTGCAGACACAGCACCCCCTAGTTCTACGAGGGCGACGTAAAGGTGGAGGTACGCGAGTGATAAGCTCCCTCGAGCACCTGCCGCTGCGGTACCTATAGAAAGAGATAAAGCACCAACATCGCGCTGCAAGGATAAAGGGTCTGGAAAGGGCAGAACAGTTTATAAGCCTTTTGACCTTTGACTCGACCCTATCCAAAAAGCCGGATGAAACCAGAGCTCCCGCCCCCCACAGTGTACTCCATACAAGGGCGGATGGGGCCCTTGTATAGCTGGTGGAGCAACTGAGAAGAGGAAAAAAAGTCTCGCAGTCTAAACAGAACTCCCAGTTTCTTTGAGGCCGCCCTAGCAACCGTTGTGATGTGAGGTTTCCAAGACATTTTTGTTTATGTTAAGGTAAGGATGTTTATATTGTCAACAGGAAGACAGAGAACCGTCGGATAGGAAAGTTAGAAGGTGTCTTAGAGAGGAGATTTGTAGAAGTTGGGTTTTTAAAAAATTGAATTTCCAAGGTTGAGACGACCCCACCCGGAAATTCTATCCAGATCAGCGAGAATAGAATCGGAAAGATTAAGACGAGAGACAATTCTAGAAGTAAAAGAAGGAACAGAATTGAAATGAGTTGAAGAATAAAGGGTCGAGTCATCGGCATATGAGTGAAAAGAGTTAGATATGCAGGTGAGAAGATCATTAATGAAAGTAGAAAATGAAGTAGGAGATAAGACAGAACCCTGAGGAACACCACTATTGACAGAAGGAAGAAAGAAGTCAGCCCCATCAACAACATCCGATATTGAGCGATTTGAAAGAAAACTAGACATAAGTAAGTAATGAAGGAGGAAACCCAAAGGAGCTTGAAAGTAGTGACGCGTGCCATACCTGGTCAAATGCTTTGGATATGTCAAGCGCCACCACGCAAGTCTCCCCGTAGTTTCTAAGGGCGGAAAACCAAAAATCAGTGAGATAGGAAAGTATATTGCAGGTAGACCTCGAACGCCGAAAACCGTACTGGCGATCAGAAAAAAGTGAATGAGATTTCAGATGATCTAAGAAATGAGAGTTGAGAAGAGTTTCCAAAGATCTTAGATAGAATACAAGTAAAGAGCTATAGGGCGATAGTTAGAAGGATCAAGAGCGGCTTCCTTTTTTTCGAATAGGTTGGACATATTACGTTCTTCCAACACTGAAAGTGCTTCAAAATGTTGAGACATAGAAGAGAATATAGTTGAACGAGGGCGGGGATAGCAAGCACACTCCTCAAAACTCGGGGAGGAATGCCATCCGGGCCCACCCCCGCCTTCCTAACGTTCATAGATTTCAGGGCCCATGCACCCGATCGAATGTAATTACAGGCAAAGGCATGGACACCTGAGAGGAGAAGGAGGAGGATGAATGCCAGAATCATCCAGGGTTGAGTTAGAGAAAAATAGGAGGCCAGAAAGAGATTGGCCTTTTCAGTTGAATTAGCAACAGAACCATCCGGGCGAATAAGAGGAGGAAAGACAGATTTACAGAATTTGTTAGAATGTTTTTGGCAGAGGCCAGAAAGATTTGTCAGGAGGAGAACCAAGGAGGTTAGCGCCGTTTGATGAAAGCCCTCTTTGCTCGTCGAAGAGTATCCCTGCAACGATTTCTAGCAGAATGAAAATAAGCAAGAGTGATAGGAGAACCAGGAGAATTTTTCCACACCCGATAAGCTTTGTCTCTAGCCTGAATGGCCAGAGGAACAAGCACGATCGAACCATGGATTATGAGGAGAAAGATTTAGTCGAAGAAGGAATGGACCTGCTCATCCATCAACGATTACAGCTCCACCTTATCGGCGGAAGTCGAGAAGCGTCACCAGAGACAA